>CABEEJ010002510.1:50738-109311 GCA_901482245.1 Timema douglasi
GGGGGGGGGGGGGGGGGGGGGGTGTTGGGGGGGGGGGGGGGAGAGTGGTGAGAGAGAGAGATAAATAGTTAGCACTCCTTGCTTCTCCATTTCTCTTCAGCGTCATTCCATCTCAACAGAATCCTTGCAGTAATAAGTACGTTGAATTCTCGTACAGTCGGTAAAAGAAAATACATTTGAAGTATATAGGCTTACACTTTGCTATCAATTCATTTTAACTTGAGTGTACTCACATTATTTAGTGACGAACTGGTTAGATGGGGCTCGACTAAAGTGTTTGTTATATTAATTTTGAGTAAATGGCTCATAGTACTCTGGACCTTAAAAGCTCTAATACAACTTATGTCCACTTACTTAATAAATTTTGATATTATGATTCATTATAATTTTCCTTTGGTTTCTTATTAATGGCCTAGGCACTTTTGCTTTAAAAAAGTTATATATATATATATATATATAGGTTGTTCCTAAATGTATGGCCAAACTTATATCACAGAATCTTTGGGCATAAATAAGCAGAAAATTCCAGAATAAAAAATTAGAAATGTAATTTTGTAGTACTGATGTAAGCTAAAGTTAAACATAACAACGCCGGGAATACGCAACTGTAAGTATTTCGAATATCGTCAGGCGGGAATGTCACAGTAGGTGCTCAAACTATCCTCCCTGGCCTGGGCCCAAAAGTATCCGTCGGTATGCATTTGACGTTGGCTCACCCTTCGCCAGGGTTTATCACTGTGCCCACCTAATGATATAAAGCTTGTTGCACACGAACGTAATTATAGATGCGTACGCCCAATGTTATTGCGTCTAAACTTCAGATTTCATCTGTGCAAGATTATTTTTCCGTACGTGTATTATAGAATGTTCTGTTTATTTCTATGGACAAATGCTGTGGCTTAAATTTGGGCTGAGAGCTTTTATTTAATTTATTCTAAGATATAAACCATAACTAGGACCTCTACCAATAATTTATCATTTGTTTAAAGAGAAATAATCTAATGTAAAAGTAAAATACTTTTAGCATGCTTGGGAACACTACTGATATTTTTGTAAGTTGAATGACGAGCTATTGACTAAAATAAACGCATAATTTAAGTTTATAAAAGGTTTTAAAGTTGCTAAACAATGTATGTTGGTTCAAATCTGTATTTAATTCCCTTATTATTTAATTCCATATGCGTTATGGTAGCATGATCAGTTATGAGCTGACAAGTTGTGATTTGGTTTAAATACCAGCCAATTGAACTGAAAGAAGTTTTCCAAAAGATAAGTTTCTCGTACTCTTTCCAGGTGGATAACAATGTGTCTACTAAAAGAATTCTTTCTTTATATTATGTAAATAATTTAGTAAGGATTGTTTTCAGATTGACCAACCACAAATGGATATGATACAACTGATATCTTAGAGATAAACTTAACCACTATAAGAACACGGATAGTATTTCTATGAGAGCATACAGTGGGATTTGGAAAGGTAACTTTACTCAACCTAGATAAATACTTTAATATGAGTATCAGAAAGAGGAAAAGAGACCCGTCCTTCTCAAAGAAGATGCCGCTATGGTTAACTAGGTAATGGGGTGGGGGAAGTGCAGAAATATGAAAACATTTATAATTAAGCTAACCAATATTGCCACTAAGTTTGAGCTCGTTTCAGTAAATTTTAATCAAGGGTCTGTAGAGATTCAAAAAAAAAGAATGAATAACTATTGAAAACTATTAAAAATATTTTATTTTATTATAAATGGTGAACTTTATCTACCAAGTAACTAAATAAATATGTAATAAATATGTTGTAATTTAATGCACTGCCTATATCAAGAATTCAAAACACTTAACTTAAAATAAAAGTATTAACATCAACATACGTGGGTTTTAATGAGCCTGTTTCGAAGCTAGCTTGATGTTTCAAGCGCGCAGCTCAAAATCGTACTCTCCCACTAGTGTGAGCAGAGCGATAAGCCCTTTTGGCGTAACCCAAAGTTTCCTACATAATAGGTTGGCATGCATTAACAATAAGTAAAGTAGCTAGGGTCTTGTATCAGGCCACGCCATTATTACATACTAATACGTACTAGCCCTGGTTTTCTGTGGGGATTTTGCCTCTAAAATGGACAAAGCTTTGTCTAGTATAAGAGCAAATGCAGGGGGTGGAGGGAGAGTTGGGGTAAACGGAGACCGTAGGCTGATGTGGAGGTAAGGGGAGAGTTTATACTTCCAGCAATCATTTATTAATGATGCTAGGACCTCCTCTCACCCCCCCCCCTTTTTCAATCCCACCTTAAGCTCACTACTCTAGGCAGCTATCTCCCTCCCATGCCACAATTTTCCTTTGTATCGATTCATCAGAAGGGCTGATGTTTTGTACGACCTAGAGTTGAGGAATTAATCGACCACGACTTGGTGTTTTGATGTGTGCTTTGGATGAGATCCTTGGCAAGACCAAGTAGTGGAATAGAGAGACAGGCAGAGTTAAATAAAGGTCATATTTTTTTATTTAATAAATATGTCAAGTACTGCTAGATATAACAAATCAAGCCCTGAAACTTACACAACTAATTATGTTGTACTGCAGATTTTTTCAAACGAAATGAAGATGTTTAATTATAAATATATTATTGAATAAACATCTAATAATACATGTTTTAAGTTTAGTAGAACTAGTACACATTATGGAAAAGTTGTCCTAAAACACTTTTATTTATTACTGAAAGTTATTAATATATTTAAGATGAGGCACTTTGAAAATAATCAACATCATTGGGATATTTTATCAATCAGCAGAAAGTGACGCGCATTAACCACAAATTATTAAAGTCCAAACTCATATCAACCTGCGTGGACAACAAAACAAGAATGACGTATAGAAAATAAATAGAAAGCAAATATTATGATTATTATGAAGCATCACCGGAAGGTAATGCCGGGTGCAAGGCTCGCAATCATCCTAATTCTAAATAATAAACTGTCAGGTAATCTCTTTAGTCAGAATAAGTTAGTTCAGGGACTGTATGTAATTAATTAAAAAAAAAATATTTTAGATTAAAAACATTTTATATAAAATCTTCTTAGAAAACACATTAAAAATAAAAAAACTCTTTATAATCTTTTTTAAATTTCCCCTTTATTAACTCGACACCAAATTAATAACCAAGGCAAGCAAATACCTACAACTCACAAGCCCTCAACTAATGATATAAGATTACAGAATTATACCCATTTTGAATGGTTACCATTCCAGTATTTCTAAACCAAGTGACCTTATTGAAAAATCGGAACTCTACCCACTGAAATTATACCCATACAAATCGTAATTGTATCCGTCAAACAAGAAAATTTACTGAAAAAACGGTATTGTAATTATATCAAAAAAATTGGAATTTTACTCATTGGGAATGATGTCTCTCAATCAAGCGACCTTAATGAAATATCGGAATTGTACCTACTGCTAGTATACCCAGAAATATAGGAATTTTATCCACTATAAACTGTATCCAATACAGTGTATAGCAAACAAACAAACCTAATGAGAACTGAAAATATACCAACAAATGGCGGACCATAAGATTTAATTATTATGCTTAAGGTTGATTATGTATTCTGTTGTTTAAAAAAGACCACAGGCTTGGATCAAATAGTTAATAGTTAACATTTAGTCAAGTAAACAAAATACAAAGCTTACAAAATAATTACCTTTCTTCATTTGGCAATATTATTTTAGATACCTATACTAACTACTTCAAGATCAATTTCCTTTATTATAGTGCTGGACAACACTAAATAACACAATTAATCTACATAAAAACATAATTACACAAGAAAATAAATATAAACTATTATAAATAAGTAATGAGACATACAAATAAATATTTACTACAATATATGATAGATAAATAATGATGATAGTAATAATAATAATCGTGATAATAATATCATTAATAAAGAGTTGTAGGGAAATCCAATCATATTTAAAATCAATAAAAAATTTAAATAAAAACTTAAAGCAGAATAATTCATATTTAAATATTAGAGTTAGAACTCATACTGAGTAAATAGTAATAAGGGAGTTCATTAAATAACTCTTTGAGATTGTATCTTTTTTGTAGTAAAAGTATAATTCGACAAATCAAGTATTTGCGCTATCGATACAGAGATTAATAGGGTTTACCTTGTGAGTTCATACTTAAATGATATCAAAGTTAGCTGCATAGAAGTGAAAACCTTTACTGTTCTTTATAAATATAAGGATTAATCAATAATTCTTACAAAAATGTATATATTAACGTGTTTTTTAAAATTTAAATATGTCTTTACTTTTGATTACTTTAGGCGTTCTACCAAACATTCACTTATTTTTATTGAGTAAAGTAAGCTTTGGTCGTGTCGACCTTTGGGAACGATTATACACCTGTGACGAGTACAGATAGGCGTAAGCTATGAATTGACGGAACAAGAGGCGACGTGAACACCTTTTAAATCTTTTCTATCCTTTTTTAATAGTGGTGGAAATAATCTTTGTCTTCAATCATTTTAAAGTCAACTTGTCCACTATAACACTAGTGAAGTGAGTTAGACCACATAACCACCGACTACGTTCAATCTTATTTTTATAAAACTAAGTTTTTATTATTATTAATCTAAACCTAAGTCTACAATTTACGATCTTGGGGATAAAGTGCTCGTACCAGGAGCCTATATTAACGGGCTCAAACCCAACTAGGGTTAATGGATTTTTATTGGGCGATAAAAACCCGTTGAACAAATTCCTTCGGAAGGAAAGTGAACCGTTGGTCCCATATCAATGTTGGCAAGTAAAATAATCTTATAAGGTATGTGAAAATACCTTTTCTGCCAAAATTAGTTGGCCCTTACGCTTTTTCTCCTAGAAATTCTCTTGTGTTTATATAATTAGTCGGTTCATAAAGTCCACGTTAAACATCTCAAATAAATGAAAAAATTTCATTCCCCAAAGATTTACTTATTTAATAAATAGGCCTACATTCTTTTTTACGATAAAAATATACTTATTTCTAAAATAAAGTTATGTTTTAAAATACAACTGTTCAAAAAATTATTAAAAAGTTTACAAAACTCTGAAACCTACAAAGCCTTAAAAATTGTATTATATTTATTTTCTGGAATGTTGTGTACTAACAGTTTTTGAAGAAGAACATTTTCTTTTAGTCAAAACTTAAAACCAATATGTGGTAACTCACTAAATAATACTCGCAGAGAATAAATATACATAACTAATCTGTTTGATATCAACTTACTATCATTAAACTATTAAGGGCCTTGTTAACACCCTAATATAAAAACAACAATCAACATATATCGACTGGACTTGATTTAAAGCCATTATCCTGATATTGATTTAATATTTTTCCTAATACCACGTCTTACTATCAATTCGGGATGAGCGCTTGGTTTAATAATAATCGATTCATCACTAAAAGTATTTAGTGCTTAATATACCCCATTGAATACAATGTAGTCACCTAATACTTCCAGAATTCGCCAACAAAAATAACCTTTACTAAAAACACTGAAAGGCCTACTGTTGTCCAAAAATTGGAAAAATAAAACAGAGTAAAACGGTGTGGTTGCAGCACATAAAGAACCAGGATTGGAATCAGTTGAAAATGATGGGGAGTGAGGGTGTGTGGAGGGCATTGAAGGAATTCATTTCCGGGTCGAGTGGACGATCCGCCTGTTGGGCCCATAATCAGTCAATCTGCGACGGTCACTGAGGTCGAAAGTGCTCATTCCGACTGAGTTTCCGGCGCAGAGTTAAAACTAGTACCCCCTTCAGCTTACTTCCTATATCTAGTACCCGACCAACCTTATTCTCAACCTTGAAAGGGGATCCGGAAATTGTAATCAATGGCAAAAGATTTGTTTCAAAAATAACAATGAGAAATTTCTTTTTTTACCTTTTGCGTCAACTACTTTTAAACTTTATTTTCTTGATAATACAAAAGAAGAGGATGTTCCTTGTTTGATCCATGATGAACCTTAGAGAGCACCGACACATAGTTTAGATCAAATAAGGGTTCTTTCAGCTGAACGTTATCATGGGGATATTGACAAACTAAACACAGCACTAGCCAACATTCTCTTTACGAAAAATTATATATTTAACACAGGAATAAAAGCTGGGACGTTTGAATTAGAACGAAATGGCCTTACCAATGAGCTATCTGGTTGTCGTTCCTTACAGAGGATTACTCTTCATTCATGTTTTTAGGCAGTCAATTATGGACCTGAACATAGACTAAACTAAAGCTGCCGAGTTTGATTCCCGCGCCCATTTATCAACTTGAAGAATATAATATTTAGATGCTGCTATAAATGTAATTAACAATTATAATCACTTTGCTATTAATACAACTAACCAACATAAATCTGCGGGATATAACCGTAACTAACAAGTATAATAATTTTCTACTAAACAACCTAACAAAATAATTAGGCAAGATATTAACCGTAATTAATATAATAGTCACTTTGCTAATAATACAACTAACCGAAATAATTAGGCGAGATCTTAACACGACTCATCCTCAACTGAAATTTAGAGGAAGCCTAAAATCTAATTATTATTATATTTTTTAATTCCGTTTGACATATACTAAGGAATTTTCTCAAACACTGTTATTTATATTTTGTTGACATTTTATTTGGATTACTTATTTCTATAATAGTCAGTATCTACAAAGTATCAATAGAACGCGTGTAATAGCACGTGTATTATAAGCATGGAAGATGTTTCAAGTGTTTATTATACAATATATAAACATTAATTTCCTGAAACTATAGCACTTTTATTTTCTCAGATTTTTGTTTAGCACATTCTAAATCCCTACATGTAGAGTAAGTTATTAATAACAATTATCTTAGTGCAGAATACAAACGGGTAAACCAAATTACTATAATCGAATACATAAACGAAAAAATAGAGGACACCATACTTAAGAACCTCCCACGCTCATGTTTATAATATTTTAAAATAAATAATATTTTCACTAAGTAAAAGATGCATTGAATAGAATGGTTCAATATACAAAGTTATTACCCTTTTATATTGAAAGAAATAATAATATAATGACACCAAATATATTATATTTTTTAAGTAATGTGTCTTAGAGAGTAATAATTAATACTTGAGGATAAAGTATCAAGTCAACTTATGTTATGTTCATTTAAAAACCACTGCAAATAATTAAAACTATACCTATATTTTCTTATGAATGTACATTTTGAGCACCTTTTAAAAAATACTATCTTTTTTCGTGGTCAAAATTGATAACATTTTAATATACTATTAACTAGCAGTTTGGCCATTTCTTAGCAGGGTAAGGCAGCATCAAAACTGTATCGAATTAGAACGTTCAACATCTGGCTGCCCACTTGCTGATAGTTTCTCATTGTACAAATATATTACAAACAAAAACAAAAAATATTAATTAGGATAATTTAAATAATTGTTACAAAGTATTAACTTGTTAATAAACTTAGTGAACAAACAAACACCATCCAATTTGAACTAATCTTTATCTAAGAACAATCATAAACTAAAGAAAACGAACAAATATTAATTGTTACAGAAGTATGTTTGAAAAAAAAGGATCACATTCCTTGAAATAGCATGTAAAAATAATATACTCTCATTCAAAGACACAATTAATAATAGGAAGCATGGTTTTCCATATAGCATCATGATCTACCAAATTTTATCTCTAGAATTCTTGGTAGGCGCTAGTTTATCCCTCGATTTTTGGTTATGGGTATGTTTAATCAGCTCTCCCTTTTTACCTATTTTTTCATTTAAAATCCTCATAATTTTATTGTTATTTGAAATGGTTTCTATACCGTATTATCGAATTTCAGTTTTCCGACACACATAAAAGTAGATATCTCAGCTAATTTTGGAAAATGTAGCTCAGCCCCTCCATTTAAACAACACTTTCTTAGAAATCCAAAATTTTAATGTCAATTTGGCTATTTATAATTGATCTTCTACCGGTTTCACAAATTTAAATTTTCTACTTACATGAAAATGTATCTTTTTCTTTTATAGCCCTCTTTTTTCTCAACGTCTCAGTTAAAATATCCGCATTTAAAGCAATAATATTTATTAGGAGTGGTATTTTTTATCTACCAGCCAAAATTAAGTTTTCCACAACATTGGTAAAAAGTTGTTTACTATTAGTTTTTGAAATTATGATTATCCTTAACTCTAACTCCCTCCTGGAAATTTAAAATTGTAATATTTATTACTTTGTCAGATTTTTACTTTTTACGTGCCTGCCAAATTTTACTACTCTAACTTACCTAAAGAGATTTTTTTTTTACTATAGGTTCCTCCCATAACCAGGAGCGCCAATTTTAGAATCTCTCAATTTTAAATTATTTTGGTTATATGTAGAAATCCCGCCACCTACCTGCCAATGAAAATATTTTTTACCTCATCCAAAAAGGTTTTTATTCCCTGTAAGACCATTTTGAAATTCAACAATTTTATATGATTTTGGATTTCTTCCTAAAAAAGAAACATTACAAGATACAACGACCAGTGATTGGAGAAATAAGGTGAAAATTGAGCCAGTGAGAAGGTTTTGATTTATATATAAATATTTTTTTCAAAGGATATTGATAATATGTTTTAAATGTGGCAGTTGCAAATCCTATGACCTCAGTTTGAATGCTTAAAAATAAATCTATTATGTATTTATAGCTATAAGATATTTCCACTTGTGTTAAAATTGGAATGTGTCTCTTTCCTTTTTATTTATTAACAATATATATTCATACGCCAATATTGTGAGTTAAGTTTTAATTCTACTTTATAAAATGTTACAGGTGATACATACTACTAGCTACTTAAATGCTCAAGCTGGGAGTTTTTATTTAACACGCTATAAAATGGTATTTTTGTGCAGTGTGTTAGTGTTTTGTTTAAATGGTAATGTACCAGCATATTCATTTTGAGAGGACATCAGATCATTAAAAACATCACTGTTCACCTTGATGGAGTGTAGACTTTTATCTCCAGTAGACCATTCAAGGTGAGTCTGACGCATTATATCACGTGACCACCAGTGTGGGTACTCTACGCTGAGGTCTAACTATTCGTTTCAATGAGTTAAAATATCAAAGAAAATGATACACGTCTAAAAAAAAGAACCGGTTAACATTTGGTTTATGGAGCACAATCAAATATCATCCCTATTTGATACAAACAGTATTTGAGCAGGACTCACCTACACATACATGAAAGAGAGCTTTCGAGCCACAGGCATTCCATCAAATGTTTCCAACCATTAAAACTAGATTTCTCTTTTAGGGGAGATATTATTCTCTCATTTCACTTAGCGTGTTACAATAGTTACCTGAAATTCCAATATACAATTACACAATAGCCCTTATTTTCTAGAGGATTGACTGGGCTGTATTTCAAAGTTAAATTTGTTTTGTGAGTGGAAATTTTTTTTATAAAAAAAAAATAGTCATTTAACCGAACGTAAATCTGACAGATCATATTCATGTTCACTCTTGCAAGTGAAATTTAAAACATTGATATTACTATATTTATATACTTTGTGTTCTTAAAACCTTTCACCATTGAACATCATTTCATTTGCTCGAATTTCCAAAACAGTGGCATCAGCCCCGGGCGAGGGATATTAAAAACCACACATTTTCGTTTAGTATTATATTCTAAGTATTCATCATTCATATGCAATTAATGGGTTATGTACAGTGAGATAAATTATATACAGTACTCTATTCACGCTTAGTCGGTATTTTGAAATATGATTTCAAACAAGTTGTATATATTATATTGTGTTCACAGATAAGAGGTATAAATGTTCCCTGTAAATGATCGGAAGCAGTTCAATCTACTATTTTACTCTTAGCCTCTTTGTCTATTTATTTGATAAAATATTAAATATATAGTTGGGTTAGTTCCTATATTTCTCGAATCTTAATCTTAAGTTTTATTTCCAGTCTTGAATCCATATTCAAATCAATGAATCATTAAATATGTAAAATCTTAATTAAAGTAAAAACATTTAAAATTATATTGTTAAAAAAGGTGTTAAAAGTTTAATGTCACTGACAAATTTTATACTTCCTAAGCAACAAAAAAATCACACTTTCTAATAAATTATACATATTTATATAATTTTTCAATATTTTTTACTCCCAACTAACTATACAAGTATATTTCATTCCTTTCATCAATTGCTAAAAATTGTGATTTCTTGTCGAGGACATCATAATTTTAATAGAAATAATTTTTTGAAATTGTTCGTGTCAAAAATCGCTCGAATACAACAGGATTTGAGGAATTTGAGAAGTCGAGATTCAAGCGTCCAAACACTAATCAAATATATTCATTTAATAATGGTTTAGTATATATTAGGGAGGAACACAATTACACATACGTTGGTAGTGGATTAAGTTATTTCCTAAAATCAAAAATCAGAATTAAGTAGATTACCTATCACTTCTATATAAATATACATTTCAAAACATATTTGTAATTTTTAACTTGTAATTGTATAAGCAATTAATAGCTCTGTGTAGGATATTAGAAATTGAAAAAGAGCTACAATCAAATATAATAATGTTCAACTCTGACTTCAAACCATCGGCACTTACTCTGGCATAGTAAAATTTGAATGAATCCCTATAATTGATAATGTTATTATTTACTATTTATCATAAATTATTTATTTATTTTTAGGGCATATTGTGTCTAAAATTGGTCTAAACTTAGACTAGCATTGTAATTGGTTTCAAACAGTAGGTATATCAATATAAAGATAATAGAAGGTAAACTAGATAGAGAAAGACATATTGGCTGAGTGTGTGACGTCACTCAGTACACAAGCCAGAACATTGCTTACACAAATCTATATGGAAGACAAAAAATGTATTATAAATCAGGTTAAAATTTGTAATTATAACAATAATTAAACCTTTTAAATCAACATCAAGGTCAAATTAATGTCATTACTCTACATAATTAAAATATTATGTATATGTTAATGGTTTTTAAAATTAAATACAATTGTTGTGTACTAAGTGACGTAGGAAATTGCATAATCAACCTTACTATTCTATTTACATTGATTTAATGGTCTAAGAAATTATTCTCTCTTTGAAATTGACTGTCTTTGATAGGAATAGGCCTATAAGTGATTTAATCCTGGTTAGTTATACTGAGAGTTTTAAAAAAAATGGTATCCCACTTTCCCTCCATACAAATTTAAGTGCATTTGCCGTAGTGTAAATATGTGTACAGCCCAAAAAGGTGGTATAACATGGTGGAAAATTGTGAACTGTTTAAATACTTCAAGCTGGATCGAGTAGTGTGTGAAATATGCCGATATGTGTCAGCTTAAACTGTTATTAATACATAAACACACACATAGTTTATCTCCTGATAGTGTGCTTAGTAAATATCCTGCTTGCTAAATAAAACATAAATAACTTACATAAAATGATAAATAAATACTGTTAATATACTTTAAATTTATTTATCAAATACATATAAAACAAGAAAATAGAATTATCACATATAAAGTTACATACATTATTTGTTTAAAGCATAACTGTAAGATGCTACGGCACAGTAGGGCACATTCAAACAATATTTGTTTATTCTACCGTGGCGTTTGCTTTTATCTTCACTCACATTAATTTAAAATTTCAAAAAGTATTTATTAAAACAATAACGTTTCAAATCTCACAGTTCCTAATTTAAGATACAGAAAATAATTCACGCAAATTATTATGTATAGATTACCACGGTGGATAATTTGGAGTTGATAAGATAAATATTCAGAAAAATAAAATAAAAATTTAATTTAATTATTTTTATTTAAAGATTAGAATAATGTAATATTTTTATTAAGTGAAGGAAATATAGTGAACATTTTAAATTAAGGCCTCTCTGTAAAACGAAATTTGTTGTTTTATCATTGGAGATGAATTGTAAAATATTGATGCTACAACTAGAACGGGAACGAACACACCACGTATAGTACATTTGAGAAACACTTGCCACGGCGATCAACGCCTGTATTTGTCAGGGTTTGTCCTTGCACTGTGATGGTGGTCATTGCAGAACAATGATTAATACGAAACGGCATGCATTTAAACTGGAAAGACAAATCTGATATAAATCATGGATATTCTTGGTCTCAAGACATGGTTTCCCGTAGTGAAATCATGGATATTCTTGGTCTCAAGACATGGTTTCCCTTAGTGAAATCATTGATATTCTTGGTCTCAAGACATGGTTTCCCTTAGTGAAATCATGGATACTATCGGTCTCAAGACATGGTTTCCCGTAGTGAAATCATGGATATTCTTGGTCTCAAGACATGGTTTCTCGTAGTGAAATCTGCCATGAGAGTTGCTACTATGTTTAAATTTTGCAGACTCTTTACCTTTAAGTGAATTTCATTGATAAATTTAGGTGGGTTCAAATTACCCAGCAAACTGATGAATGTTCAAATTTTAATCGAAGAGCGTGGATGCTATGGCACTTCAAACAGGTCTAAAATACTGTCGATAGTTTTATTAACTTATTCATTTTAGGAGCTATAATAGATTGATCCTGAAACAACGTAAGATGATTGCCTACAAAAGATGTAGGCATGTATCAGGATGAATAAAATGGATTAATTACTTGCTATCATTGATCATGACGCATATCTGGGAGTTAATAAAGCACACCTTGCTTTCGTGCTCTGTGAAACCTCTCTTGCCAAGATTCAACAACTTAAATATACAAATTAGTCTAGTTTATGTAATCGCACTGACAAATGCTTATGTTGTTTGACATTGTTTTGGAATAAATGGTAAATTTTGTCTGAAGTCTCAAGAGAATAGTAGGGGGGCGTCTCCTATGAGCCAATAATTAATAATTATTAATAAAAGTGTTTCCTTTACCTCTGGGCGAATTCTTAAGGAACTTTCTTTTATACAAGATCTTGAATACTTTATAACACTTTTATGTTTTCGGTAAGTTTTTCAGAGTTAAATATAGGCGTGTTTATAAAAACATTTGTTGTAGAATTGGCTGAAAGTTTTCCCTCTCACTCAGATAATCACCATAACATTTAGAACCGTAAAAATTGTGGGGTATAAGATCTACCGTTAGTAGGTTGGGGAACATATATCATGAGTATAAAATAATAAAATAAGTAACAAAAATAGAGTTATTATACAAATATCATAAAAAGGTGATAGGGGGCTTATATAGTTATGATAGGGCTTGAGCTAATAAGTTACATATCAGCCAAGCTACCTAGCTTGACTTGACAAAGGAACTACATCCTAAATAATAAACGGTAAGATGACCGTAGTTCAGTTACACTTGTCGATGACTAACAAACAGGTGTCCATACATAGTGGTACTATGGCCGGTCCTTTCCCAGTGGGTACTGCCAGAGCACTCAATAGTACATTTATACCACTATCCACTCCCTGGGGTATACATCAAATCTAGTACACACTAACTTTAAAGACTTGGACTAATGAGGTGCCAACAAGGGGCAAATGAAAATACTATCTATGCGGGCCTCTACACTAAACTAGCCGTGATCCGCACTTTGCGCACCCAAAATAGTAACACAGAAAAAGGGGTAGCAACAAGAATGCTGTGAGATACTGACCTAACTAGGTTCTCAAATAAAGGCACTAGACAACCTGCTTGGAGCCATACAAAATTTAAACACGTGAACATGACGTTCACGGCGCCATGACGTATAGTGAAGTCGTGAGGACTTAAAACGAAATAAAGAACTCGTGGAGAAGAGGAAGCCTAAAGTAAGCTCCTAAGAAAATATAGTCATATCGATTAATTCAACAAGTCTGAAGGACTTGGAAATGTAATGAATACTTGGATAATTAAATTAGATTCCCTTGGCGTCGAGGCGGTGACACCCACGTCCCAACCATCGCGGTCAGCAGTATCTTCTTCAGGTTCTGGAGCATAGGTTCCTCCTTCGAGGATATCCAATGATGAACTACAATCCGGTGAACCTAGGTATCGCCCACTATATACTTTTTTTCTGACTAACAAAATGGGCACGTAAATAAGGGAAAGAGGAAGGCAGGGGTGGGGGGGGGGGGTTGCCAAAGAAGTCCGCTAGGGGAGTAGTGTTCGTAGCTCGTTGCATCGGACCAGCGATATGCAGGTCTTTCTTCAATGTTGAGTTCAAGGGGTTAACCGTCCGTTGAAATTGTCACGCCTTCTACTCCGCCATATTTGCAGAACAGTTGGTAAAATCATGGTAATCGAATCCGGGAACATCCATGTAATGTGAATATAACACAAATGATATTATTGTAGAATATATCAATTTTAATTCTCGTCTTCGGATTCCTTTATATTATTTTAGCATTTGGTACCGATTACAGTTTGTAGATGTCATTTGATTTGAGTGACATGCTACAAAGAAAACCAAAGTCATCCGCGGGTTTGTCTGAGAGAGACTTTAAAATCTGGTTGGTTTGGTCTAAACTGCATTAATAAGAACAACTCAAAGCAGCTTTTTATAAAATACTTCTATAGTGTGAGTCATTTTCTAGTATGAGTACTAGTGATTTACAAACTATTTGGTAGAATGAGTGGGTTATATCGTTTATGGTACGTAATCTTTCAAACTTGCCGTATTATTAAATAATAGCTCATTCCTTTATTCGGGTGTACGGTATTTACCCACATTATTTTCCACTCCGCAGTGTACATGAGATACTTGTATTGCCTTTAACGTAGCTGCTCATCTCTCCGGTGACATAGCTAGTTTTTAAATATCTCATATCCTTTATAGTGAAATAAAATTACATAAAAAATACCACATTCAAATCAACTAAATAGTTTTCTAAGTATACTCGTAAGTGAACCTATAGGTTTATAAACTATCCTTTACAAGGATTTTTGAATTCAAAACAACCAAATAAATTAAACTAAAATATTATTTCTTTTTAGCTTTACTATTGAAATTTATTATGTATTAATATTGTTTGTATTTGGCAATCGAATTATAGAGAAAAAAAAATTACATTCAATGAGATACTTCATCATTGATCACGCGTTTTAAGAAAACATATTTAAAATAGATCAATTTCATTCGTTTGGTCAATATAGTAAACACTTTTTGGTAAATAATCATATAGTATAATAAATATTGTATCGCAAACCGTTAAGCGTTTCTAAAAATTATTTATGCAAAAGACTTACAAACTCTTTGTTTTATAAGTAGAAGATATTTTAATACATTATTACACCTAATGGCACACGTTTTTGCGCAATGGTATAGCTTTATCCTAAAATATCATAGATCGTTTGTCGATATTCTGGTGGCGTGTTTATACTTACTTACTTCTATGAAACTAGGAACTCGAAATTTCATCGTCACATTATCTTAACCTATCCCTATCTTGTGCTAGTTTTATTCATTCCAACTAACTACACCCTATCTCTTTCAGGTCCATTCTAATGTTATCCTCTCATCTGCGTGTATGGCCTCCCATTGGGTATCTTTCTGACCACCTTATTTCGAACACCCTAGTTTTATTTTCCTCATGTAGGATGAGAGACCACGTTTCACACCCATAGTGAACAGCAGGTAATATTATTGTTTTGTATACTCTGAGTTTTACATTCCTTTAATGCAGCTGATTTGTCAGCAACTTCAGACCAAGTAATAAAATAAAATCCCAGACTGTATTCTTTTCCTTATTTTAACTATTATATCGTTATTGCTAGTTAAAGTTAGTCCTAAGTATTTTAACTCATTAACCCTGTCAGGGGATACATTGTTCATATTAATATTATTAACACCAAAAATAAAAATATTTAAACCCGTTTCAGTGGTCTCGTGGTCTAACGTGCTATTCTCGTGTAAGATTAGACTGCTGAAGACGGGGAGATCAGGGTTCAATCCTGGTTGGATGCAGTGAGGATATGATTTTTTTAAACTGTCTTCCACTCTCCCTCCACGGGAATGTGGGTGCACTTTTCGTAATTCCTAACCCATTAGTCTATATATATTTAACCTTAACGGGTATTAAGACGCGGTGCTAAAAATTATATATTATTAACTATGTTCATTAAAGTTCTCCTCAAGCCTCAAATAAATGGTAATATCAGTCCATGTGTAGCCCATATTATTTTAATACCCACAAATATAGTCAAATTTTCATAAGAAGAGCATTTTAGAAAATAAAAATATATTTTAAGGAAAAAAAATTAATAATTTAACTATTTAACTAATGTTCCTTATAGGTCTTGATAATATGCATCAAATGGGGCAGCTGTATATAATTATACTTGCTGTAACTATACGTGAACGTAGATATACAGTCCAATTTCATAGGAAGAAGAGTTAAACAAAATACTTAAATTTTTGAAGTATTTCAGTATTTTTTTAATGCTATACTCTATCATTCGAGTTTTTGATAGGTATTTGTAATATCTATGTTTAGTGATATTTGCAGATCATGTGACTTACCATTCAATAAGTTAAAGTAGATCTAATTACTTTTCTTGCTATCTTCCTATGAAAATTTCACTGTAGTAAATTTTTCAGCTGTCTGATAAGGCCCTTCATGGGGATATTTGACCGTACAGAAGCTTTGAAGGATATTTATTACAAACAGGGCTAACCAAATATGGACAAAGGCATGAGTAACGACCTTTTTATCTTCAAGTGACGATATGGGGGTTCCAAACCAGGCTGGTGGCACTGAGTGAGTAGCCTACTTATTTTAAATGATTTCCAATTTCATTCTAATGCAAATGCTGGTACAATATTTATAAATCCTTCATTACATTCCTACTTAGTAGATGTATAGGTATATGTGTACAGTCCAAACCAAAACGGGTAGATATAAGTCATAAACCTAATAGCAGAATCAGCTTAGTGGTATGTCCTTCTCGTATGTTGGCTAGGTTTCATCATAGTTCCTCGAGTTGTTTCTTGGTACACTACTGTTAGTGGTAAAGACAGTATTGCCAGACATATAGTCTCTGCAGATAGTACACAAACCTTTAATGGATTGTATTTCGCCCAGTATAATTATACTTAAAATTTTAGAATTAAGTTATATGTATAAAAAATAAACAAGTGGTTAACAAACAGGAGGCGATAGTTGCCTTTGGGTCCACAATATTAATCAATCCTACTATTTTTATCATTAGTGTATTATTGTGTTCATTTGTAGCCGATCCCCATGATATTACTTTCAGAGTTTACAGTATCCTTAAATGATAGTACAAGTGGTATCCGGATCGTAAAGTTGTAAAAGGTAAAGGCTGGGTAAAAGATAAAGAGCTTCGCTATCGGAATTTTAACTATGAGACTGTCCATCCTCTTTTCAGTTGTATTCTGTTGCATTTAACTACATTTCTAATCCCTACTTCTGTCCATTTATACATTATAATTGTGTCTTTATTAATTTTTGTTAGACAAAAAATCTAAACCGACCGATTAAACCCATGGAATTTCAACCAAAATGATAATATTGTTTAAAATTAAATGAATACATAATTTGGTTTTCATATATAGTTACTCAATAGCTTTTTTTTTTACATTCTACTAAAGAGCTACTAACGACTTTATTGATAAGGAATGAGGAGCGTAACTTATAGGAAATTAATTCGCACTAAATAGTAGATAGGTGGGAAATGTTTATTTAATTACGTTACGTTACGATCAACACAAGGCCTACTAATTGCTTAGTATAAGGGATAAAGGTGGATTAGGGTACTATTTTTTAGCACCATGTCTAACCACACGTTCGGGTAATATGCTTATGACTATTTACACTAATGTTTTAAGTATTATGAAGGTTGAATTTGAAGGAAATATACCTGCATTTGCGTGGAGGCAGATTGGAAGACAAATTTATACATGTATGTTAGAACCACCCCTTTAGGGAGTGGGTGGGCTCCAAGGAGGATGAATGGGTGGCACCTTCAGTCTACAAGTTCAGACTATCCGCACATCTACACCTACTAGATAAGTATGAGAACAATATAGAGTAAGTGTAGCCGCATTTGTGTGGAGGAAAAATAAAAAACCAATGATATTAAACCACCTCATTGGAAAGAGCACTCACCATAACCTTGCTGTGATTCGAATCCTGATCATCCCACAAAAAGAAAGCACATATTGTAGACCACTCCCAGTACAACCAGCCAAGACTGGATTCTCAATTTCTTTGTAAATTGCAATTGGTTCTGTTGCAATCACCGAGTATTAAACCATGTGACCACAGTTAGGGGCAATAAGATGGGAAGACCACATACATAATACACCACAAAGCACTCGAATGGAATTCAAACACTTAACTTGTCGTCAACGGTGATCAGATCCAACATCCAACATCTTAAGGCCGCCTCCTTGGTCAGCGAGAAAGTATGGATTGCGGTCAAGTTACACTACATAGAATACAATGGTCTGTGTCGTTTTTTGAAACTACTTATCTATTATGTCTATACTTATACTCACTTTCATCCTTCACCTAATACCACCTTTTGTCATTTCAATCAGAAAGAGAAGGAAGAAAACTTTGCAACTTCTTATATCAATGTAAATGAAGTCTCGCTCCTCGTTCTCAAATGTCTTAACATTTTATTTTGTGGAACTATAAAAAAAATCAATGTATTTGTTAGAGGAGGTTTAAATTTAGTCACTTTTCTTTAAGCCTAGTCTCATAGCTACGCAAATAGGCTTAAAAAGTGGTTGAAAATGAGATATTGTTACAATGTCCCACATTTTTTGTATTATACTATCTCTAACTCTGGGGTTGCTAAGGATAATGAGTCCTCCTGGAATATTTCAATTTAATTTTGGTATGGACCATATTATATTGAAATAAAGCAGGGTATAATAATTAAAATTTGAGTTGGATATGAACGTCTGACCGGACATTTATCGTTTACCGAGCGGCCCGGTTTAGCTACTTGACCACCACTAGGTGGGTGGTCACTAAATTCTTTTAATTATTTAGTGAAATCTATTTTTGGCTCTGGTTGGTTCTTTGAAACGGGTATACTAAATATTACTGCATACTATATTTTTAATTATTTGATGTCCGTTTAGTATATTTTATAAATACAAGGTATGAATAGTTACTATATATTAGATGATTCTTAAGAGGAATGGGATAATTAATAAGCAGGTGTATAACCCACTCTAATCTTCCAATTTTTTCTTGTTTATGTTAAATTTAAAATGTTATGATAAACAAATGTGACCATTGCAATAAAAATATTAAAATACACCATCACATTTGTATCTTGTTACTTTCTCATATAAAGAAAGTAGTTTATTGGTGGATATTTTACAACTCAAGAGTATGAAGCATGTTTATATTTTATGTACTCTCGAAGCCAGAACAATATGTTCTACAATCATTCTGTATATTTTTAGTTTTCCATAGGATGAATCAAAATATATTTAATGTATTTTGTTCAAACATGTTACTTAGATGATTTAAGATAATACCTTAGGAAGTTTCAATGCTTTAGATTATAGCCTTAAATAAGGATTAATTTAGTTACTAATGACTGATTTTCTAAATTAAAATTTGATAGGAAAATCTCTAAAAATGTTGTATACGGCCTATATAAAAACGTGTGACAGGCCACACGCGGCTCTTGGGCACGTGGTTTTCTCAGGGCTGCTCTAGTTCCTTATTTTCAAGAAGGCGGCAGTCATTTTGGAGTGTGCACGTACGATGTTTCGTCGCCTAGTGTGCGTGTTAATGATCGCATGTATGTGTGTGTGCCTCGATATCACAGAGGGTTATTAATAAGTCTTCCCCTTGGCAGGGGAAATTACACGGTTAAACCCCACACTCCTTGAAATAAGCTTTTAATTTACAGGTGCTTCCTGGCTACGAGGGAGTGTATAGGGCCACAAGGGCTACATGTCGTCCCCGACCCTCCCAACCCCCTCCTTTCCCCACCCCGATGATTAAGGTAGAAGGGACCGGATTAAGAGAAAGAACGATGCTCTAAAGGTCAATGCAGCATTTTTGGTCGGATGGTTTTTTATGACAGAACTTGAACCCAGGGGGAAATGTAGTTCAAACACAGCAAGATTTGGACAATTTCTTCTTACCCACTTTAGACCTAAAGTAACAATTTTTTTAAGAAATCGACCGATTTTATTCAAATTTGTATTTTGTATAATTTTTTTTATAGTAATCTATCAGTGCATGTTGATTATTATAAACTTAATAAAAAAGCAAATCAAGGACACTTTACATATCCAAACTTAAAAAGTTACGTTGTCATAAATTACCCTGACACTATTGATAATACTTTACTGATATAATTTATATTTTACAATATTTAATATCAGACAATTTCAAGAAATAGCTTTCGATTCAAATTTCTTAAACAAAATTTTAAATAAATAGTTGAAGCATCCCATGTCTCTTTTTCTAACTTAGGGGGATAAATGATTATTTGACATTCAACTAGTAAGTAGATTCGTATGTTTATTTTTCCACACATTACACTCAATATTAGTAATAAAAGTGATACTATAGTATTCTTTCATTTACGTGTTCAATTTATATGTTAGCTTCATCCTCATACTGGAAACAAATAAACAAGTCTCGATACTTTTACTGACTATAATATTTAATATCAAACCATGCCAAAGAGATATATATAATTAACTATTTGGTTGGGTTTATGGGAAATCTAGTCATACATAGAATTAATAATGCATTTTTACAACCTATTGACTCCTCAGAAAGAGAAGTATAAATTATTGTGGTATTCAAAAAATCATATTGAAAAAACATCGATGTTCTATGACCCACGAAACTGAAAAATTGTTTCTCACGATGCCGTTCTCTGTCTCTCATTCGGTTTATCTGTATCTCAGCCTAAAGGCAAAATAATTTTACCAATAGGCCTAAAAATCAGTATATGGAGTTTCCATTAATTTCTACATATATATATATATATATATATATGCATAATAAGGCTATAAATTTGGCTGTACATTCAATTTAACCTGTTTGTTAGTTTTCGGTAAACTAAAAATGTATTCTACGGATCGAGATGGGACTTGTGAAGTTGTACTCTCTATCTCTGAGAACTGAGGGTAAACTATATACCATCAAACTAACTCTCTAACAAGCGAGGCAGTGTCGAAAACACGACTATGAATGTGGTTACATTCGCCTTTTAATTTGTAACATTTCCAATATAAACACTATACCTAATGTAATAAACGAGATATTACACAGTATTACCTACTTATTATATGGAACTAGGAACACTGGTACAGAACAATTTAGAAAAGAGAAAAATCTTTGTCCCCCAAAGAGAATAAGAATACAATTCCTTTTTAATATCTGAATTAAAAAGTATATAAATTTTCTTATACCTCAGAAATGGTTGGTTAGATAAAAATCGATTTCAAGTAAAACATTGTTATCTTTAATATTCCGATGGTAAGTTATTTCGTAGCTCAAATAATTGCGAAGAAATGATGAAGAGTGGAAAATTTCCCTTATGTAACGTACTCTCAAAGTCATTTTCATGAGAAAATGAGAGTTCCATCTGGTTTACAATGATACAGTGTGTCTAGATATAAAATTTAATTAAAATCGTTAGAACGAGTTTCAAGAAAATGGATTTTCTCTCTTTTGCCTTTCTGTAAGCTACCCTTAAATTTATAATTGGATAGATAATACCTAATAAAATCCGGGGGAGGGGGGAGGGATTCTTTATTAAAAACCCATATACCAAGTTTTAGTCCAATCGGTAAAATAGTTTCGGCTCTAGCCTGAAGTACAGACAGATAAGTGACAGACGGAAAGATAGATGGATTGATAGGCAGACAAACAGACGGCACTAAGAAAACCCCTTTTTGGTTTCAGAGGGTCATGAAACGTAGACATCTATCAAAATCTCAATTTCGTTTATTTTTTTTTATTTTGCCGATCACAGTACCTTCTCCCCAAGATTTTGAAAGAATGTAAAAATAATTTGGTGACATTCAATGTCGCACTATTTTTAAAATCATCTAAGAATGTATGCTTTGGTTTTAACGTTATATCTTTAAAACTCACATTAACATGAGAAATCCTATCTTGACCTGCCGTAACTTCACAGGTAGGCATTGTCCTTAAAAAGTATTTATGACATTTAGTACAATATGTTTACCATCCAAGGTGGCAAGCATACCTCACATTGCTCCACTATGTTGCAATTTATAAGATAGGGACAACATTTAGTCCACTAGGATTAAACTGTTACCTTTCAGAGTGAACGGAGTGTACACATCTTGAAATAATGAAAGTATTAGTAAATTAGCTCAATATCTGGTCTGAAATAGATTAAATGAAAGGGAGATGTTTGATCTTAGTCAGATGCAGTGGGCACAATATGTTTTATTTGATGGTGTCCTATCATCTCACCAAAGAAACAAGGGCCTTTTTACCACATATAAGCCTACACCTTCTCTAGGTGTACTCAATGGAACCATTAATGGGAATAAAATAGTTTGTATTATAATTATATATATTTTATATTTAATACAAGTGAAGCCGTTGGAAGATGCTAGTAATCCATACAATCATAGGCTGTACAAATTGAATGTTAAATAAAAGGCTTCATTCCTACTAAAAGATCTGCACGAACACTAACAAAGATTCAATAAATATGTAAACTATCATCTATATCACCGCCATTTTAGTAAGTTAATAATAATATTTTTTTTAAATTTACTACTCAAGTTTGGAGAAACCATATACAGACAAAAGTGTCATCAGTGATGGTAGGAGAAATTCAAGGAGAGATAAAGAGATTAAATAGCGAAGGAAGATGAAAATCGACCGGGACCGTATTGGGATGGCATCACTCAGCATCAGGATATGAAAATAGTGGAAAAAGTTAAACTATACGAAAGAGATGTAAATGACTTAAAAGTCTCGTGTTATATATTAAAGTAAGGAGAAGGATAAACACATTTAAACGTTAGAGTTTGAAGAAAGTAGTTTCATGTTACTCTTCCATGAGTCAGCAGACAAAATGGAAAAACAAAACAAAAAAGTTAAACTGAAGGTGTTTTTTTTAAGTTCTGGAACACAAGAGTGTATATGAGTGGAAAATATTGTGTAGTAAGGCCAATTATAAAAAAATAGATATCCTAATAAACATACTAATCATTGAGAATACAATAAAACAGTTGCATAAATACATTATTTATTTTAAACTGTTACCTAAAGGCACGCAATTAAATCATTGGAATGCATAAAAATAAATTAACTATTTTATTAATACGTTCAATATAACAACTTTTAACTGATCTAAATGGTACGATAAGGGTAAAATATAGAGGAAATTTCAATCGAAACACTGGAAATTAGAGATTAAACAATATTTAATATTACATTAGGAAAACCCTGTTCAGTATAACCTTTCCGTCAACAGTGTTCAAAATTGGTGACCTGGTGGTGTTCTAGGAGTAAGGTGTCAGACTTGTTTACTGGGGGTTCAGGGTTCACTTCTCTGTCCCACCACAGATTGATCTGACTCCCAAACCCTTCCTTCTTATCTGACAAGACATGCATTAATCACAACTAGTGAATGTGTGGTATTCCAGGCCTCCACCGTGGTTCGGATCCCACGTTAATTTGTAGGTCCTCCATTTCATCCCACAAACACCCTACCACTACACATTAGTGTAAGTGCCTATAAACTGAACGGGTAGTAAGAAGTGGTGTGAATAATAATAATGACAGTAGTAAAACCCTGTTTTGCAATAGAATAATCTGAAAAGGGTGTGCCGGGGCACACTGATGTATCGTGGAGGTGGATTAGGTGTGCCGTAAGGCCATATCGCAGAGCACCACGCTTTATTGTTCAATAAGAACAATAATTAAATAATGGTACGAGTAGCAGCTGTGCCTCGTCCTCATTTCTTGCTTACCACTACATATTCATACTTTTAATACATATGACAAAATCAAAATCTTTCACGTGAGGCTAGTGCTATGATTTATGTGGATTAATAATATTTATTATGAAATCATTTCAAATGTTAAAGAAATGGGCATAGAAAAATAACTTCAACCATTAGTCTTGGAACATTTAAAGTTACTTAAGGGAAAAGTTAGGTGTATATATATATATGTGTGTGTATATATATGTGTATATATATATGTGTGTGTGTATATATATGTGTGTATATATATATGTGTGTGTGTGTATATATATATATATATATATTAAATCCTAAACCAAAATTGTGCAACAAAATATTAGGTTTGTTATGTTTATAGTGAACAGTTTATAGTGAAATTAAAAAGTTCACGGAACATTGGTATACAACTTTACCATCAGAATAAACTGAACTTCCTATGCCAGAGAGATAGAGGTTAAAGACCCAGTTGGTTGTAGTGAGGTTATTTCTTTCTAAATTAGTCGTAGAGCTGGATATAGTTGTGTGTGCACTCCGATGTACTTGGCATTCCCAGTTCACTGGTGACACTGAAAACTAGTTCAGCCAATATATTGTTGGGTATTTATGGTCATAAATGTATTCTCATTTAAAGATATAAATAACCAGTAGTTATGGAAAGATGGGAATAATTGCAGCGCTCATCTCCGAAGAAAAGATGAAATGTAGTTGATTCCACCGTTGAGTGTATATATACTACTAGTATATATACACATTCAACGATTCCACTCTGTGCGTCATCTGACAAAAAGTGATAAATTGTGAAAGCACCTGGGGGAGTGGACCTGGTAGAGAAATAATTAGTTTATCAAGTTCCATTTTGAAAGACAAATTTTTGAATACTTTAGGTAATAATGAAGTGGAAAGGCTTGTTTACCACATGAAATGCTACATACCATATATTCTACAAGAGGAAGAAATAGTGAAAGCCACACAATGTGGACAATCATAACCATCTACTTCAATAACTTAAACTTCACCTAGCCGTAAAAGAAAAGCCTCCAGAGCTAGCACGTCAATACTTTTAGGTGAATTGTGTGTGATATGTAACTACAGGAAATACAAGGCTGGCCGGAAACTATACGGAATTGAGGAAGATGAAAGAGCCCAAAGCTTTTTAGATGCAACACAATTTTTTGTACATTACCAGATTATGCGAGCGTATATGGAGCTGATTTAATGGGTCACAATGCATGTATAGTAAACTAATCGATAAAATATAATAGATAGACAATTTCACAAGTTGATAGGCTAATTGATGTTACTGATATAGATTTTACAGAATTTTCGAAAACACTGGACTTCAAAGATAAAGGATATAAATTAAAAGATATTCGGAATATGCTTGTGAGATGGTGTCCAGAAGACATTTTAAGTATAAAATTTAATCATCTAGATACATGCTGCAGTTATATCTAAGTGCAAAAACAAGGTAACACGTTGGCTAACATAACTATTATGCATTGTGAGTATCGCCGAGTACCAATTCCTCCATCCATTATAAAAATACTTTCAATAAGAGGAACTATGGATAATTTTTGAAGAGAGGAAGCAACCTTATCTGGAATAGGAGGAACTATGGATAGTTTTAAAGAGAGGAAGCAACCTTATCTGGAATAGGAGGAACTATGGATAATTTTTGAAGAGAGGAAGCAACCTTATCTGGAATAGGAGGAACTATGGATAATTTTTAAAGAGAGGAAGCAACCTTATCTGGAATAGGAGGAAACTATGGATAGTTTTAAAGAGAGGAAGCAACCTTATCTGGAATAGGAGGAACTATGGATAGTTTTTAAAGAGAGGAAGCAACCTTATCTGGAATAGGAGGAACTATGGATAGTTTTTAAAGAGAGGAAGCAACCTTATCTGGAATAGGAGGAACGCATGGCACTGAGTTGGTTCTGTTTCAGGATAAACCTCTGACTGAATACACTTTTAGCAGTGATTGTATTTATGATGATCTATCAGACAGATACAGAGATGCACATGGTTTTGATGTTACGAAAATAAGTTTAGATATGTGAACACAAGTAGAGAAACTTGTTTGCATATTATAGGCCCAAGAACCGAAGTACTATTGCTACAAACCTTAATACTAGTGAAGATGTCGACATTGATACAATCGTGAATAAAGAAACCGATTCTGTTATCATATTGCTCCTTTGCAGATTAATGACATATATAGTTTTACCTGAAAATGGTTTTCCAAGTGATATTAATGTTCCATCGCAAACGGCTTTCATGAAAATTCTGTCAGAAATGGTATCACGAAGGACTTATACTGGATTTACTCCCACTTTACCATATCTAGCAACACAATATGATACAGTGAACACGATAACGGTAAATTTTAAGGATAATTTTATAAAAGTAGGTCAAGAACAATGTTGTAAAGAAGGTGTGTGTCACATTGCCAAAGAGAGTCAACTTCTTTTAGCGGCTAAGTCCCATAACATATTCCTTAGATTAGGTTGTTTCCATATCAGAAAGTGGTTATAACATGTTTAGGAAAGTATCTGAAGAACAGTGGTGTGCTTGAACTGTTAAAAGAAACTGAAACCTTAAGTCTCTATTCAAGACAAAGTGCTCTTCAGGGAAATCACTATTCACGAGGAGTATGAGCATTATAAATAGAGTGTGAAGTAATATAACCTTTCAATGGATTGAATCTATGAAAGAACATGGTGATTTAGGAAAGTACTCTGGCATGTTTGAAGAGCTATAAATATATTAAGAAGATCTGTTCAAGCAAAGTGTATGTCATGAAATTACAAGATGAAAACTGCAATACAAATATTGCCTAATATTATGCAATATTTTGAAGTTTTAAAATCAAATTGTATTAGCAAAATTGTCAAGTTTTGGTACTGGGACTTTTTTGCAAACACACTAATCCCTTTAATAAGATATATAATTCGTGCTGGCAGAGATAGCAATTTATGTACTGTAAATTGAGAAGAATCCTACCTCTATATTTTTCTTTTGATATTACAAATTATATCAGATGGGGTACTTGATACTACCAGGATTGTCTTCCATTACCATTCGGTAAAAGGAATGTCTCAACTTGCTGAATGCTGCAAAAAATATAGAATTATAGTAGAGTGTAGTAAGATAGTTGCATGACAGTATTATTTATGAGACATATATTTCGTAACACTTTCTGGATATTCAGTAACAGTCGACACAAAATCGTCATATATTGGTTATGTAACGGCACAAATTTAATTTGAAATATAAAAAAGTATCTAAATCAATTTTCAATGTAGCCAGCGAGCTGAGCATGCCCCAAAACATATGAAATGATACCCACATACCTATATTATCATCCCCTTCAAATTACCTCACAATGGTAAATCGGAAAAACAAGATGGCAAACCTATGCAAAATGGAGCCTAATTTGAATCATATGACCAATTTTTTTTCATATTCTAATGTGCCTAGCAAGGTTCCAAAAGACAAAACTTGAGCACATTGAAGTGCGCACATAACTGTACCCAGCTCCTAGACTAAATTGTTTTATTAGCAAATGCAGGTTCATTTACCATGAATACAACCGTCTTCAACACTAATATATCAAAGAAATCCGTTCATGTGGGTATAGACCGACCGAGTTGGTATTAAAAATACCAACAATTAAGTGTCATTGAACTCCAACATTCTCCATCACTGAGCCACAACTTAAAGTAAAAAACTTTATTTTAGTTTTGTTTAGAGATTGCTTAAAATAATTATTGTAATATTTAAATAAAATAACAATAATATTAAATACCTAAGCGTTAAAGAAAACAGCAAAGTGTACTTTAATTTACTTTTTCTATGGGTGAAATTTGAAATAAAAAATACCAACAAAAGCAATATTGATTATTCTAGATCTTTTCTAAAAAAACATTCAAACAGAAGCATTGTATTTTTTATCTACCATTATAACAAATATTTTTTCTCGTTGCTTTTTACTTAAAAGAAAAATATATACTATACGTATATATATATAATTGAAAGAATAGAGAGGGATAGGAAGTTACAAAAACAAATAGACATGCCAATGAAAAATACAAGCTGCGTTCGTATGGAATACTAAAGGGCAGAGTACTAGTAAAGCCTAAACTGAAATACGAAGAATACTTTTATTTCACGTTTTTCTCCTAAACACAATCCTTCTGTTTCCCCTCAGCCTTTGTCATGGTTGAAGGGCTGTCGTCGAAATTGGGTCTAGCTGTCACAGGACTCGAAGAGAAACAAGACGAAACGAAACGAAACCCCGAACACTTATTACCCTCACTTTACAAACGGTGTTCCGGTGTCAAGTCTCGTTGAAAAAACAAACTTCATTATGCTTTTTTTTTGTATTTTTATTGTTTTATTAGTTGTTCCGTCATATTGTCATTGAGTTGTCTTTTTTCTATGAATTACAGTCTAGCTTAGGCTTAGTAAGCCTTGGTTCCAACACCAGTGCAAATAAGATTTTGTTTACGTGACGCATGAAAACTGTACCTTTTAATTATAATAAAAAAATATTCAGCTTTCATTCTCAGTGTTTCTACAAGAGTTATCAGCTTCTTTTGTGCTAAGCGAATAAAATACAAGAATTAAAATAGTAATAATAATAAGTGGTAATAGAAATTGCTTAGTTATATAAAATAGGAATTTGATAGGAAACTGTTTTTTTAACTATAATTCTTACTGGGACTCTAGGATTAATTTGAGTATGGATTGAAAAGAAAGCTAGTAAAGACTCATATTTTGTGGCTTTTATTATTAAAAACTTTTATGGCATAAATAAATAAAATATTACTTGAATAAACAGGTTTAATTTAATTGTATACACACAGGCCTAGTAATTTCAACGTTAATTTTGTTGAATAGTTGCCATGGGCATCACTGAATTTGATCAAATACGACAATCTAATTGTTCCTTATTTTATTAATACTATTTGTGGCAAAAAAATTTAGTCAGGCTAAATTAAAGATTGTTTCAGTCAAGTCATTTAATATAATAATTATATCAAAGGTATTGAACAATATCAAATTTAACATGATTCAGTGGCCACATAGCCTAAGGCATCAATCTCGTATTAGACTAGACTGTCAATAACGGGGAAAACGGGTTTCAAATCACGGTAAGGTGTATTGAGGGTAGTTTTTCAAAATAGTTTTTCACCCTCCCTCTATGAAAATGTGAGTACACATAGCCTACTACAAATTCAACCTCAACCTTCCTCATTCCTAACCTATTAGAATAATTAATAATGTATATATGCGTATAGCCTAAACAGATATTAAGACGTGGTGCTTAAAAAATGTACTATTTATTTTGGACAATATTATTTTTCTTATATAAACAGAAAGAGTAAGAATATTTAGTCACGTTCCATTTCATCCCACATTATAAATAAAGTATAAGGAAACTAGTTTTGAGGAAATAGACTTACGTTAGTGCTAATATGGGATAGTCAAGCCAGAGTATAAACTCTCGTATAGTAAACCACGCCCAGTTCATCGAGTCAAAGTTCAAACCTTGACCTCAACACAACTGCTGAGTTTTCGTTGGGAAACTGACGCCTTAAACTAAGTAGATGCTGGCATGGGTGGACTGGGCACTGGTTTAGAGCTCTGGCTACCACCAATATTTCCCTTCCCAAGGTAACTCAGGCACTACTACCTTGCAGTGATATTTCCTTCCCGTGTAAATCTGTGCTCAACCTAACCTAAACTAACCTACCCTTTCACTAATAATAATTAATCCTACCTCGACCATACTTTACGGCAGGGGGGGGGGNGCCAAACCTGATCTGCTGTCTCGGATAGGGGGGGGGGGGCCTCAACCAGTTTCCGTGACACTTAGGGGTGCCTTGAGATCAACCATAGGGGCGCCGCTAACTTTTGAGGGTAAAGATATGTCAAGAAAGTATAAATAAAAAATGTATCTATCTTTTGGAAATATCAACATTTAAACAACTTATAAAGATAAGTTAAAAAAAAATCAAGCTTTGTATACTAAAAATAAACTTATACCTATCATTTTAAGTTCTCGAATTCAAATTGGTTCCATTGTTATAGTTCACTATCCTATTTTTTTTAACGTCTAATCTTAAATAGCACGCAAACTCAAAAGTATTAAACTCCTTTTTTTTTATTTTTTTTTTGTTAAGAAGAGTCCAAGACCCACCATCCTTCCCCTCGTCTTTCATCTCCTGATGTCTCGCTCGCCTCCTCCATAGGCCAAACTCTCAGCGCGGCCCCCGTCCCACGGGACAGGAGATGTACCAGAAAACCAACGAAGACGACAACGAAATGAAAGGTCTTTCACTCTTTCAGACGACCTCTTCCATCCAACTTTTTTTTTCCCCTTAAACCTCCCTCGCCCTTCTGTCTTCCTTCATCCTATCCTTAAGAGACACACACACAACAGGAAGAATCCCCGAGACTGTCCTCGAACCCCCACCTCCTCCCTAACTCTTCCACCTTATTTCTCCCCTTAGGATGCCGCCCTAAAGCATCTCTAACTCTTCATCCTCGTTTAAGCGCCTTAACTTGCTCCCGAATCGGCTCAAAATGAAAGTAAAGTATACAGAGACGTGTGTGTGTGAGAGGACCTTGATAGATAAGAGACACGTTTCTCCCTAAAGAGAAAAATAAAGAGGGAGGAAGTGAGAGCAACAGATGAACGTGAGAGAGAAAAAAAACGGGAGAAAGGTGACACGGAAACCCATAGTAAAGTCGTCAGGAAAGCTACAGAAGTGTATGTGGGGAGGCATGGGGAAGTAGAAATAAAAAGTGTCAATGTTCAATCGTTTGAAAAGAAAGATTAAGGGTGTTGAAGAGATCTGTGATCTTGAGCAAAGCTTGTTATATTTCACACGTTTACTCAAATATTTTTTCTACTTCTATAGAACTAAATATACACAAGGATCTAAATCAATCAACATTGCAGATTTTATCAGTTCCTCTAATATTATTATTATTATTATTATTATTATTATTATTAGCACCGCGTCTTACTACCCGTTTGGGTTGTACGCACTTACGCTAATGTGTAATGGTAGGGTGATTGTGAGATGAAATGAAGGACCTACAGTTTAACGTGGAATCCGAACCACGGTGGAGGCCTGGCATTCCTCACATTCACAAGATGTCTTGTCAGAGGTGAAGGAAGGGTTTGGTAATCAGATAAATCTTTGCCGGGACCGAGGATTGAACCCCGGCCGCCAGCATAGAAGTCTGACACCTTACCCCTAGACCGCCAGGTCACCGGTTCAGTTCCTCTAATAACTTATACATATGTAATTCTTCAATCAGCATAATGCAACACTTGCAATTGCAAATTAATGGTTTACTTTTTATTTTAATGAATATGGTATCCAGTTTTACACCTTGCGCTTTCCAAGATCCAAGCTCATCTGAAGAGCAAGTTTTGAATGATCGTTAGGATGTAATAATAATAATAATAATAATAATAATAATAATAATGTAATATATAACGGGTAGATCAGTGTTTTACACTCATTCAGGGGTACTGTGGGAGATTTTTCCTAAACATTTTTCCCCTCTACAGCCACAAAAATGCGGGTATATTTCCTCTAAATTCAACCTTATTCAACATTTCCTATCCCTAAATAAATATAGATACAACATAAGCATATATACTTAATGGGTAGTAAGACGAGATGCTTAAAAAAAATGGTTGAACAGTTATTTTGGTCTATAAAAATGCTAAATGTGTAATTAATTTTCTTAAATTACGTTATTTAGAGGTATACAGCTAGTGGTGAATGCTTTTAGCTCAAGAATGTTAGCAAAGTTTATGCTTACTATAAAAATAACGTAATAAAAACAAATATTAGCGTATATGATATTGTCAACATTAAACGCGAAAAACGGTTAATAGTTGTTATACGATAAATACTGAACTAGTTATCTAACGCTAAAATTAAAGGTAAATTAGTCAAGGGCGAAAAGATTAAAAATTGGCTTCAAAATCCGCTATAACGATTAAGATTGGCATTGTTTAGCAATACAAACAAAATTGAACCTTCTCGCTTTCCCATGAAAGTCTTTGAGTACTTTACTACAGGGCAAATATCCAATTTGTTTTATACATCCGCAACTATTAGATATATGAATTAATTTAAAATTGTACACTTTTAGTAATATTAAAAATTAAATTCTTATATGTGTGGTATATTTTTATAAACCAATACTCTTATCTATAAGCATATATATATTATTGGGCTCTTTGAAATGTGAAATTGATTTTTTATGCTCCTTGGGCCATAGAGATGTTCCACTAGTTTCAGTGTTTCTGTAACTGTGGATATTATTTCATTTATAATCTTTGGCGGAGTGTCTATCTAATATTGTATGTTAATTTGTTTCACAAATCTTACGAGTTTTTTTTATAGTAAATGTTAATATTTTAACATACACAAGAGAGAAAGTATGTGTGGTGAACTGAATAAATTATGTTTAGTTAATATTAAATTGATTGACCTAAAAATGGGATTGCATTGTCGACAAACATTAGTTTTGGTTTACTCAGTTAAGATAATGGGTGATTTTACATAGGGCAACCTGTCCCTAAATATATTATAGCTAGGCCAGGACAGGTTCTTGCTTTGGTCGCTCGCAGAGAAATAAGGCGTATCCCATACCGTCGTCGGTGGTCCAACAAAACGACTCGACCTCTACCCTACGTGTGTTTGAAACGAGCCACGACCCTGAGGTTTTGGCCCCCCCTTTCCTCCCCCTTGACCGACCCGTTTGGAAATTGAAATTCTTGTCCCGTGTCACACAGGCTATCCGCAACAGACACGCATGCGGTCTTTCACTCAACCGCCGGGAACGTTCCACAGAGGAAATTGGTCTCGGGATAAATTGTCTGACATCCAATGGGTTCGATACCCGATGACTGCTAAGAAACGTTGTTTATCGTGCTCAATTTTGTTTGATGTACTCCAATTATTTAACTTACATAGTGCTAGATTAATAAAAAGTCTTATAACATCGAAATTTAACTAAAAACTCAAAATATTTTTAAAAGTGAGATTTGTTTTGTGTCTTTTATTGAGTACCCACCCGAACAATGATGTATTGTAGACGTCCAAAAGTCCCACAACATTTAGGACTAGGTTTGTTATTTCAAACTATTACTCACACCAAAACAGAAGGTGGTACTATAGACATGTTCCTGAAGGATTTACAACAAATAATACAATAATAATATCGTATAAAATTATATATTATAAAAATATATATAAATACAAACATAAATATATAAAACATTTGTTATAATTTTCTTAAGAACCGTGTCCTACTACCGGTTCAGGTTATACGCCTATATTCTAATTTTACCAATGGGTTAGGGATTAGGAAGGCTCAATTTAAAGGAAATGCACATCATTTGCGTGGAGGGAGAGTGTAAATCCACTTTGGAAAAACCACCCTCAATGCACCCAACTGGGGTCAAAACCTGATCTCTATGCCTTCAGCAGTCTAGTCCAACATGAGAATAGCGCGTCTAAAAAAGTTATGTAAAGGAGTAAGTACTTGATTACCAGTTACGTTTCACGCAAAATCTCGCATCTCTTGGATCGAAGCAAACGGTTATAAACGCATTTAAAGCCTTCCTAATAAAATTAAGGTAAGCCTAAGATTTTTATGTACGGTAGCCACGTTTAATTTTTAAGATAATGAAATATTTGTTTATTGGTATTTATGTTTCAGAGCTGCCAATATAGATAAAATAAACTTTAATATGATAATTTTTCCCTCCAAGCAAATGGCACGCTTATAGAAAACCCGGTTTTGAGATACTGTTTTGTGAGTACCTCTTTAAAACCTAGACGGTTTGACTAAATAAGGCCTTCAAATTATAGGATACTAGATTAAGTTAACTAACCTCTGGGCCTATTTGTGATCATGAGGTACGATACCTTAGGGCCTGCTATTGACAGAATTTACGGTTATGACAGTATCGTGGTTAAAACTTCTTCCAGATGGTTGTATATGTGTGATATATCACTGTGGATTTTCATCTAATATACACGCTAATGCGGATATACATATTTTAGAACTAATCTCCTTATACCAAGCTGTTAGTTGCCTTGATATCAAACGGATTCAGCAAAAATATTATTAAAGTATTACTTGACTCATCGCAACAATATTTTTTTTTTAATATATGAAAATGGCAAAACATGTTTTAAGTAAAACATCACTCATAACAAGGCATAATTTCATTTCATAACTCAGTAAGAGCAATTAATAATAAAGGTGAAATTTTCATACAGCTAATTATAGGTGGCAATTCACGTACAGTACCTATGATTTCATATAAATATGATAAGATTTCGCGAATTCAATATATATTCCATAGATCAAATCAGATGAGGCCTATCTTACTTTTATTTAATCAAAAGGAACGTGTGAAATTAAAAGAACCCATTTAAAAAAAAAAATTCAACACATTGATAGAAAGTATTGATACATATATCAAATGTATCCCAACAAAAAGAGGTGGCGCTCGTATTTCTTAAAATTTTTATTCATCCATGTTGCTCAAATATATAAATAGTTTTACCAGTTTCATAAATATACAAATATATCTAATAAATTCATTAGTAAAAAAAAGTATTTATTTCCCTCCACACAAAGTAATTATTCAAAATGTATACTTTTTTACCAAAGAGAATTAAAATGATTTATAAAATACAATTTCTAGCTTTAAATAAATTAAAGTACATAGTATATAATATGAATTATAGGATATTAATTATTAATATGTAATTTTGTAAATACAAAACTTGTGTTGTCAAAATAAATAGTTGTTGGAAGAATTGTATTGCTATCATACAATTTTCAGCTGGTGAATAATAACACATTTCATAATCAAACCAATTTAAATTAAGATTATTTATTTAAATATTAATACAAACTAGTACTTCCTAATCAACAACGACACACAATGGAAATGTGACTTTTGGTTACGAAATCATTTAAACCAGATAACGAAGTTTAACATGGTTATCATTATACTAATCTGGTTTTTTATTGTACCCTTTTTCGTGTCTTCTTAACTTCACATAAATCTATTACTGTTTCCAACCTACAGCATGGGCCAGTTATATTTTCCATTACCAGCTGACTAGGCCTGCCGTAGCTTCATATGGCTTATAATCTATATTAAGACTAGGAGAGGCATAACATCCAGTCCCCGGTTATTATTATTATTATTATTATTATTATTATTATTATTATTATTATTATTATTATTATTATTATTATTATTATTAGCACCACGTCTTACTAGCCGTTCGGGTTATACGCACTTACGCTAATGTGTAGTGGTAGGGTGATTGTGAGATGAAATGGAGGACCTACAGTTTAAAGTGGAATCCGAACCACGGTGGAGGCCTGACATTCCCCACATTCACTCCCCGGTTGTTAATTTATCAATGTGAAAATGTAGACCAATATTTTCATCAAATGTATCCAAATAAAACAAGTAATAGTATTCCTAACGTTTTCTATACTTTATCACTAATAAGTTTGTCATTCTAGCATGAACAGACACTTTAATATGTGTTAAATAACCTGTTGATCATACGTCAAGAAGCCTTCGATCAGACCAAGCCACCAGCAGCGGTGTAGTACACTTGTTGCACACATCGTCAAGTGTCCGGATTTATCATCTGCTCTTTTTGAAATCAGTCATTGATAGAAATTACTGCGTTTTCCAGATGTGAAGAATTTTCTTGGCTATACATTCAATTAGGGGGTAATGTTTTCCCTATCAGAACTCAACTGATTTAGGGTTGATGTATTTCATTTTGAAATAAGTTACACAATTAAAATATTTTGAGGCATATCAATCTCATAAGATTTAAAATAAATGTTTTTATGTCAACACATTAATTGCTTTTATATTAAATGAAACAGAATGAAAAATATGTAAATCAAGGATAGGCCTACATTCTAATTTTACACGGTATATTATCAATGACTGTCAGTGTCTTAGATGATATCACTTTAGCAAGAAGCAAGTTGGGAGAAACTTCACATTACTGCAGTTAATAAGAAAACAACACAATTTGAATTAAGATACGGCCTTTATGGTCAAATCCAAATATGAGAAAAAAAAAAAAATCAAACAAATTGTGTTATTCTTAAATTTTGCTATGCTCCACGTCTTAGTGACCATCCAGGTTATGCTCATCTAAATAAGTTATTAAGGCCTATGAATGACCCCTAATACCAATAATAGTTCATCAGGGACCCCCTATAACTCATCTATAAGAGGTGAGATTAAAAACCTACCCGCAAATTTCTAGTACTCTACGTATCCCATTTCTGTAAGGGAAAAAAGAATGTTCAAGCATATTTTGAGTAGTGAATATATTTTATATGATATTAAAATACAAATAAAATAATAACTTAGAAATCTAGACTTGTTTCATGGACTCCAGGCTGAGAACCTCTGTATTGATATTTGGATTAAGAAGTTATTATTTAATAGGAAATGTACGAATATTTTCTCGGGGAATAAGAGAGTGAGTGATCATTTGTTAAAATCCTATTTAAATATGCCCAGCTTAGTTTTAAATTCCAGTCTTCCCATCACCGGCAAAACATGCTAGATGAACCTGACATTTTGTCAGAGTGCCCACCGAGGCGAATTCTACTTTTACTCCTACTTTAGAAATCTAATAGTTCTAGGGAAACATTAAATACTTATTGGGTAGAGTAAACATTTCTAAAAAGATGTTTGTTAAGGTTTGTTAAATTTAAATAATGACCTCTTGACACAATATAACCACATACATCTACCAGAATAATTTACAAATACCATATTTATGGTAAGATTGTAGGCCTAGGATTTGAAAAAAATAGAAGAATCGGTTTAAGTTTGGGTAGAAGAAATATGAGTTAAGGTTATTGTATATACAGTTAATATTACAAAAACCTTGAACATAATAAATCAAATAATGCCCAATTTGTTACACTCAGTTTAACTCTACCTGATTCAGTGACCAAAAGATCTAAGGCGTTATTCTCGTGTTTGACTGTCCTGCTGATGACGGGATGATCAGGCTTAGAATCCCGGTCAAGTCTACTGAGGGTGCTTTATCCTAAATGGCTTTCGAGTCTCCTTCCTCTAAAATGAAAGTAGATCACCCCTAAAATGGTTTATTTATCATCCATGTCCAATTAGAGATACTATCATTAATGCACATCCCAGACTAGACGCACTAATAAGTTTAATTTTCTACAATTAATGAATACATAATTAGTTATTGAATAACCGTCATGGCCATTATTTAATTTGATGAAAAAAAGTTTTGTTTAAACTACCTTATATCCACGTGAATTAATTAATAGCTTTTGTTATAACTATATTTTGAAAATTACATTAACAGTATTTAATTAAGCATTTTATATATTTTTGTCCAAAATGTTTTTTGCAATAAAAACTGTAAAAAATTAGCCTTCCATCCAAACTTAATGGTTCCTCAATCGTCCTCTCCACGAAAAGGGTTATACTTCTATATAAATTCTGTCTCACTCATCTTTACTTCGTCAATGTAAATGAGTAACTAGCCCAGACTAGAGTTGAAAAATGAATCACTACTAAATAAATAACACGCTGGAACCCAAATCTGCGTGTCTTCAGAGAGAACAGAGAGGATCATGAATGTAATGTGAAATATCTCGCAACAAGGGGTGTGTCTTTTCGTCATCCGGACACGGACGAGCGTGTTTTGATCAAGATGAGAGCTGACATCGCCACCTGATCGTTGGCGCGCTCGTGTGACGACGCAAGGAGGGAGGAATAGGCTCGTCATCGTCGTCCCCGACTTGACTAGTAATTAAACCCGAGATGATCCTCTCGTGTTAGACGACAGGAGTGAGACACAGGAGAACCTAATCGGTCCCCTTCTGTTCTCCTGTTGAGTGTCTTCTAGTCACTCTTGTTGAATAGAGGGGAGTGAAACAAATGGCAAGGAGGGTGCTGTGGAAGGGTGGATAATTAGAAACCTGGTGTACGACCTTGAGAACGGGTGAAGGGGTTCAGAGGAAGTTGAATGATAGGACACTATCGGTCATCGGATTTTGTTGCGTCGTTATTTCATATAACATTTCATTCACTAAAGTTAGATCCCCCTAGATAAGTGTAACTACAATCTAATATAAATAAGAAAAACCTTATCTGACATATAAAAGGTTACTAGATTTACTTTTATATATTCATGTGTCAACTCATGTTATCTCTAGTAAGTCCTTCCAACAAATATTAATAATGTTTTACCTCTACATTAGTACGAATAATATAGTAAAATGTTATTCATATTGGCAGATTTTTTTTCAAAATGCTTGATTAAAGTCAACCATCATTAAAAGTTAAAGAAAGCTGAGTCCCGTGATATCACCAGAGCTGAACTGTTTTGAGCGTGATCGGTGTTTGGATCGATAAACCTTTTAAAACTAGATGCTTGGGAACGAAATGTTCATAAATATATCTAGTATACGGTAGAGTAATATAATGAGAGAGTATCAAGTCTTTAGAAAAGTTTGATAGTTTTAGCTTTTTATTGTATAACCAAAGAGGAAATGTCTTACGAATAGTTGGCTGTTTATAAGAATTTATTCTATAACGCCTTAAGAGTAAACGTTTGATGTAGATTTCTCTTTCCATGAAACTTTCTTTCAGTCCTTTTTAATAATCTCGATTAAGCGCAAAATATTTATGCTTGTATACCTCTACTTGTCTTATATAAGACCTTGAAAACGCTTAGGGGATTGTGAAACGACACAGTCAATATTGCTATAAAATAATATTCACTGGTTGTAGACCTAAATATCTCAAATTGGTAATCATTGAAGTGTTTTATATCAAATTTTCAACTTCTTTTTACTTAATGCATTTGTCTTATAATTATAACATAAATATTAATACCATATCTAATAAATACTTAAAGATGAAAGGATTATTCCTCTACTGGTTATATATTTTAAATAAAAAGAATTATGTTCAAACAATATATACATTTATTACAATAAAAAGAAATAACAAAATTAAGGTTTACAATGATATTACAGGTTATACTTTGAAGTTTGATGCAGATAATTAGACTTTGTGAATTTGATTATTCTGCTGTAGCTACTAGGGCTGTGTGGGAGCCGGGCTACTAGATGAATTGTTCTGAAGAAGAAAATAATCAAGTAGTTAATAACAAAATATAGATCGATATATATATATATATCGATCTATATTTTGTTATTAACTACTTGATTATTTTCTTCTTCAGAACAATTCATCTAGTAGCCCGGCTCCCACACAGCCCTAGTAGCTACAGCAGAATAATCAAATTCACAAAGTCTAATTATCTGCATCAAACTTCAAAGTATAACCTGTAATATCATTGTAAACCTTAATTTTGTTATTTCTTTTTATTGTAATAAATGTATATATTGTTTGAACATAATTCTTTTTATTTAAAATATATAACCAGTAGAGGAATAATCCTTTCATCTTTAAGTATTTATTAGATATGGTATTAATATTTATGTTATAATTATAAGACAAATGCATTAAGTAAAAAGAAGTTGAAAATTTGATATAAAACACTTCAATGATTACCAATTTGAGATATTTAGGTCTACAACCAGTGAATATTATTTTATAGCAATATTGACTGTGTCGTTTCACAATCCCCTAAGCGTTTTCAAGGTCTTATATAAGACAAGTAGAGGTATACAAGCATAAATATTTTGCGCTTAATCGAGATTATTAACAATTATTAAATATATATATATATATATAACTCTTAATCAGTTATGCTAGACTGGGTTGTTAGATAATCTCTTTAAAACCTTTTGTATAATGATAAACAAAAGAAAAGTTCCTTGATTATAGTGGTCGATGGCTAACAAACAGGTGTCAACACAATAGTACCATGGCTGGTCTCTTTCCCTTGCGGTACTGCCAACGCATTCTATAGTGCACACAAATCTAGTTGCAATTACACTAAGCGCAACACTAACACAATATGAGCCAAAAAAACCAGTCAAAGAAAAAAGGGTTTTATTTGCGCGAACCCCACTATGGCTCTATAGCAGCTCCCCGGTTTGCTCACCGAAGCTAAAACCACACGAGAAGCGTGACTGCTTAGCCAATACAAAATAAAGTTTTCCATTAACTCAACTGAGATATGGAATACAATACACACAACCTGGTTGTAGCCATCCAAAAATTAAATAGGTGTACATGACGTTCACGGCGTCATGAGAAACGTTGGGTCAAAATAGACTAATGGAACTTGTGGAAGTTTAGCAAGTCTCTAAATAAGACATTACTGTATTCCAAGCCAAAGGTTCGTAACGCAAAGACTGTATGGTAAATATACAGAGCAGCATAGTCTATATGACTGATGTACAATATTTGAAGCTAGTAATAATGAGACTTGTCCCGCATTCTGGAGGACACAATATTACAGAAAATTAAAAAGGTGCAAATTGATATTGCATATCTTTTACAACCAAAATTAGATTTTAAGTCATAAGGACTCGTTGATTATTTCATGATACTTAATTGATCGAGGTCCGTGGTCCTATCCATGGCGGCTGTGGATCCGACAGACCAAACTTCATAGTCGTCGTCGAAGTGCGTCATCCTGTCCATGGTGGCGGTGTATTCGACGCCTCAAACTTCATGGTCGTCGTGTTCTTTGATTCGTGACGATGCAGGAGTTCTTCCTTCAACGCTGGGTTGCAGAAAATTGGCTATAATGTGAACCCGGACCTGGGTCTTTATATAGTCCCCAATCTGATACTAACGGAACAAAGCAGAAAGGGTGATAAACACAGGAATATAGAAAGGAGAAATACTGATGAAGGCGGAGGCAAATCAGAGACCGACGCTTGGAGGGTAAGAGGGGGGAAATGTTTCCTTGAATCGCCTCCAGTCTCTGTTGTGTAGTTGGTCAGTGTGTCGATTGGAGTATACACTGCTTTACTCCATCAGATGTAGTTATGATAGTGTGTGTGACGGCCATCATTGAATAATTTCTTCTTCTACCATGTGGAAAATCAATCGAAGAACATCTTGAAACGGTGAGTAAACACCAAAGCATTCAAATATATCTGTTTTAATTATATTATTTAGGATCCGTTATTATTTTTATGAGAATTTGTGATATAGATGTACTTCACTATATTTTCTTGTAGACAGCATGGCAAGCGTAAGTAAATCCATCCGACATCATCAAATGGCAAAGGGTATGCGTTAACGTATTTTATTCATAAAAATGATAATATTAATCCTCTTTTTTGATATCATCTACAGTATTTATCAAAATACAATATTTTTAACAACCACGTGTTTCAATTTGGGGAGATACATGATTTAATTTGACTGCATCTAGTCAGAGAAAATAAACTTAGAGGTAGATTACTTTTTTAAATATGTTAATATTGTTTTATTTTATTTTGTAAACTATTAAAATATTGATATTTAATTGTAGCTGTCCAATCTGTCTGATTGGCATGCTACAAAGATACAATATTTGATATAAATTAGATAAATCTACAATCATGCAAATATAATAAATATAATAGATAAAAATAATAAATTAATTATCTTTTACAGCCAGCTAGTAAGTAATAGTGAATACCTAACCTATACCAAATAGTTGATAAAGTGTTTCAATATTCAACGATTCAAAGGAACTTACATTATTTAGAGAAATGTCACTAATCAGTTGGGTGACTTAGTGTGTATTGTAAAATCTTATAATTTCTTTCAAATAAGTTAGGTACTAGGAAAGAGACGATAGTTGAATTTTAAAAAGAGAAAAAACATAATAGGCTTGGGGAAAAAATTAACTTAAAAATACATGGTCAGGTGTTACACTCTTGTCCCGATATTCTCGGCCAGACTCAAGGACGGTAGTCAAACATGCTGTCGTCAGACAATGTATCCGCTGTTAGCAAAGGGAGATTTAAACAGACACACATTAAGTCCTCCACTTACATGTATTAGATCAATGCGGATTCAAAAGTACGCAGTGGCAGTACTTAGACTGCAGCTGACAGCGCGAGACCTCGGTTGTATTGGGATAAAGTACTCGCTTCAGAACCCGATGTTCGCGGATTAAAACCCACCCAGGATTGATGGTTTTATTTTAACGAGAAAAATTTTGTAGCCCAACAACAAATAAGATAACTAGCAAGGTCATCTGTTAAATGCCTCTTTAAGCATAATATAATGTATTATTCCTAGTAAGGTCACACACAACTGATAGTGCTATATTCAATTTCTTTATTTCTACCTTAAATGTAAGAAATTTTATCAAATTTTATTTTCAAAAGAAGACATTATTTAGTCTTAAATATTATATAAAATTAACATATACCAACAATTCCTAATATTTAAACCCCATTCGATTTACTTGGATTTTAATTGGCGTGAAAGCCTTCGTAAATAATTAAACGCCTAAGTCGCGACCTTACTGTATTTCAAAGCGGATTTAAGTCCTTGTCGCTGAAGGACTTCCATCTACCTTGATGTACACATTTTAAGATCATAAATTAAAATGTGTCTGTTAAATCAGTTCGAGCAAATTGTGTTTCTAATTATTTGTGATTAGACACCACTTTGAGTTGACGTAATATTAAATGACTCTAATATACACATAAATAGATCCCCATATACGTATAGAAAATAAATATTTACTAGAAAAAGAAGGTTTTGAAGATTTTTTTGTGAATAATACAATATGCCTAGCAATTCGTAAAAACTACAAAAAAAGCTTACCAAACATAGTAATTTTTGAACTACAGTTATATAACCCAAAGTGTTCACTGTGTTAAGAAGAGTACTTTGTATAGGTGGGGATGCGAAACAAATAGGTTTAATCAAAATAACCCCGCAACCCCACCTCTTCGTGTTTAACAGTGCTAATTACCAACGAGGCCCTCCCCTCTTCCTATTTCCCCCTCCTGTAATACCAGGCTCATTCCATTCCCCCCCACCTCTTTGTGTCAAAAGCTTGACTATGGTTTGTTAATGGATCCTGTTGTTTTGGAAAGGGGTTACACAAACAACGCAGAGTTAAGTTTCGGGTGTCAAGTTTCCATCTCTTTCAATGTGGAGTGGTGTTGTTTTAGATGCTAGGGGTGGGGAAAAGGGTGATAGAGGGTGTTGAATGGTAGGTAGAGAGAGTAGCAATATAAAAGGGGTGGGGCGTGTTAGGGGGTAAGCGGCACTATAGTGAGATGGCTTTCTATCCAACTTTCTTCGTTTCCTGTATTGCCCAACAGTAGCGACAAGTCAAAGTGATTGACGGCTTAGGGAAAAAGAGTGCAATGTTTTCTAGGAGGATGGAAGCATGTACCAATATATATATACCCCCCTCTTCTTCTTTAAACAGCGAAACAAAAGGGTGTTATATCCCCCCCCTCCCCACCAAGTATTTATCTCCACTCTTTATCCTCACCTCTCTCTCCAGGATTGTCTTTGATGTGTTCTCTAAAAGTTTGAAGATGAGATAAGAGCGAAGCTAAAGGATGTGGATGTAACATGGATGTTCAAGAGTGTGATAGAGAGGGTAGAGAAGGGTTGCATTTAGTATGAGGGTAGCGTTAGAAGTGGAGAGGCTGGAGGTCAGAATGTGATGTAATCGCGTGTGTCATGTTTCTCACACACTGTCATCGGCTATTCTAGGAATTTTAGGGGAGGGATGAGGTTTTGGAAAGGGGGTAGAGTTAAAGTGTACCTCGTCAAAGGGTAAAATCTTTGAATGTTTGAGGAGGAAAGATATTTGTCATGCATAGGGGTTTGTCGGCTTTATCTTCGACGGGTGGAAAATCGTTTGTAGCCACGTCAGGATGGACATTGAATTAAAATTCTGCTTGAGAAAAAAGGAGATATTGGAAATGTAAAATAAACTATTAAATGATGATAAATAAACAATTTTTAAGAGCTGGATCATCATTAAAAGCTTTAAATTTTTCCATACATAGCAATGCTAAATTCTTTCAGCTTTATTTACAACATAACATTTAACATAATATTACAATATAATATTTCCAATTAGAAAAAATAACGCAATGAAAATATTACAGAATATTATATATATGCCTAAATCAATTATAATAAATTAAATCAAAATTATATTATTTGGCTTATTAAGTGGTGCCATTTTCTCCACGTCTTTAAAGTTCGTCTGGAATATCATTATATTTACATCAATAGCGTGGGGGCTAGTAAGGTAATATATCAAGCCAGGATTTAAACTTTAACATCTCCTTAATCAGTAAATAAAAATGCAAGATGGGTGCCTTTGTCTGCCAACCCGTGCAGGGATCATTTAAAATGTTATCATCTACGTGCATATGTAAAATAATGTAGTAATTAATAATGCAGTCTTAAACTAAATATTGTAATCGCTTTTCATATGTAATGTTCATTGAATAAAGTCTAAATTGGGGTTTTTTCATTCAACATCAGCAACAAATAGCATTTTACCCAACAAATACTAGTTAATATTTTCTTTTAGTTTTTGTCAACATAACATATACAAATATGTTTTATTTCTATGGTTATATTTCTAAAAACAGAATTAAGATTTGTATCCGTACTTTTAATGTTGTATGAAATGTTATCTGAACATTGGGCACTATGCCATTCATACTAAAACTAATGTTTATGTGTTTTCTTTTTTGAAATCTTAAATGTACCCAGTTTAATATTTTTCATACCATTATTTTTCTTATTTCGGATGCATCCTTTTTCTCAATGTCGTTTCTGTTTGCCTTTTATTTTTTCCCAAGTTTGTTTCGTCTGCTTCGTTGATTGTGAAAATGGGAACTCAAAACATTTTCCCAAGTGAAAAGATATAAAAAGGGTTTCGAAAAAAAAAACTAATGCTCTTCAACTATTGTCCTTTGCAGCTGAAACTACTGTTTTCGAGCAAGGAATTGAACCGCCAAAGGCGTTAGCATGCAAAAAGTAAAATCTAGTGAGTCTGACTATGTGTGGGTAGGTTTATATTTCTTTCAATCTTCTTTGAAGTCTTTGAGCACGATTTAGGTTTTTATTCCTCTGCTCTAAGAAAAAAGATAATGGAAAACTTCTTTCTTGACCCAATTAGCTCTTAGCCTCACAACCGCAAACGTACAGTACCTTCATTCGAACAATTAGCTCTCATTTTTAGACTAATATGTTATTTGTGTCTTTTTATTTGCCATGCTTGAAATATACCTATGATTTACAATAAAAAGCTTCTCTTCAATAATTATATTTCAAAGATTCTTATAAACTTAATAACCTTGTTATTGTTTCTTGAAAAATGAAAGGATATTTGATGTATTCTTGATGAACAACTAAAAATATTACTAAAAAAAACAATATATCATGTTCATAAATATAAAATATAATTCATAAAAAAAATCACTTTCTTCGTACTTTACATCGTATTTGATTAAATATACACCCATTTTAGTATGACCTAGGGGGTCGAAGAACTTTTTCACCTCTCCAGATAAGCTGCTATTTCCTTTAAGAGGGTTTGCTATGTTACCCTTGGAAGATGCTGAAGAACTCGATACATATTTTTTCTAAAATACTATTTTTATATAATATCAAAATTAACAGTTACTACCATAGACATTTTAGTAACCTTCAAGTTCAACTTTTAATCAATCAATCGTATTCTACAGAAAACTCTTACTATCCAATCAATCCACTCTTTTACCATGGCAATGCGTTTATAAAACATAATTATTACAAAGTAAAACGTCATTGCATGGGCATCTCGTTTGCTGTACATTATTTTAAACTCATGACTTAGATACGAATACTAATGGAAATACATATTATATGTTGAAGAAATATGTTTAATTATTTATAATATTAAATATAAATTATTAATACTACTTAAAATTTGAGTTTTTACTATAGATTAAATAAAGTGATGACGAGAATTTATTCTTTTAATTATAATTGAAATATATTTTATGAGTTTCTTCTTTCAAAAAGTTTTAATTTTACCCTCTCCCATTCTTTACACATATATCACGATATTGCTAATTTTCTAGATTTTCGATAAATATAAGGAACATTATTTGCAAATAAATTTTGAATTGACACTAAGAAATTATGCAATTTTTATCCTCTTAGAGTTTGAGAAAATTTAACCAATACAAAAATCGTAGAAAGAGATATACTTCATTAATTAATATATACATATATATATATATATATATGTTTAACTGACAAAAATAATTGGATGCCACATAAAACTTAGTACTAAATACAAATACATCTCACTTTTAAACTATTACTAGCTGCATCAAATTAAATTATGGAAATTATTTTGAGCTGCTTCAATACATGGTAACAACTATAACCGATTTATCTACCTATAAACGGTTGAATGAAAGTTTAAATTAAAACAACTATGTTTAATGAATTTAAAATTTATAACAAAATATTATATTATTTAATACAAGATTTTTATGAATTCCAAAGTTATATTTTCATATTAATTTTAAAAATATGACCAAAAACACTAATAAATATGTGATCATTATATAAGTACTTTTATTTGCGGCCATTATAGGATTACAATTTCCAATTGGTGAATGCTAGCACTTAAAGGAATATTAATGTTTAATTTTATTTCAAATTATACTAAATATGAAGTATTTTACCCGTAAAGAGTTTAATACTGTCTTAAGAGTCAAGCTTTCAATGGACTTGATTTCCTGTTATGGGGAGGTCGAAATTTTAAATTTGACTTAGTGAGTAAAAAAGGAGTTTTCAACAAGTGGTTGAAGACTGTGGGTTTCCTATCGACTCTCCTAGCTTTTAATTACCATAATCCACTCTCACCACCTTTACCTTTGGTGTTCAACGTAGGTACCATAGTAGAAAAGTAATTTTTAAATATGTCTCATAGGGATTACATATTCTTTTATTAAAACATTTCACGAAATATAAAAAATTATATAAATAATAATAATCAATCGTGTGACTGGGCCAACAGTTGACTATCTTGGAGTGTGTGTCCCGGCGGCACAAATGCCAGCGCCGCGGCGGTAGACGTCGGCGCCGTTCCCGGACACCACAGCCCCGCCCCTTGTACCCAAGACAACGAATGGGCGGCATCAAGGGTACGGGGTTTGTTTCTAGAAGGGATCCAATCGTAGACCAGAGTTTGAATGACCAGCTCATCTCTTTTTAGAAAGCGCAGCCTCCGTACGAATGGAACCTTTCACGCAGGATTAGAGTGAGAGGAAAAATTATGAATTTGGAAAGCGAACAAAATTATACATCTTCAATATTGATGAACTACCATTATTTAAAAATGGAACAAATTATTAATCATTGATCCGCTAATTTTAAAGAAAGTTTCTCATATTGGTGGTGACATGGTTTAAGGCCTCACTCTGGTTTTAGATTGAATTACAGGTGACAATGAGATAAAGGTTTGGATCATGTTTGGTTGTACTGAGAGTGTTTTGCTCAGATGCTTTGCCACTCTCTCTCTTTCTTAACTAATGTGGGATATATCTTGTTTGGATTATATCTTAATCCTTAATCCATTAGAATGATTAATGTATGCTGGTATCCATTTGGGTTCTAAATATAATACGTAGCACCAAGTATTACCCGTTTGGTTTATACGCTTAAGTACTAATTACGCTAATAGGTTATGAATGTGAAAAATTGAATTTAGAATATGTGAACCCACATTTGCGTGGAGTAAGAGTTGTAAACCATTTAGGAAAAATACACCCGCAGTTCACCCGAGCAAGATTTGAACCTCTATCTCCCCATACTTGACTGTCTATCTCAACAAAAAAACAGCGCGTTAGCTAACTACGCCACCGAGGTGGGTATATTGGGAACTAAAATGTGTAGATAAAAAAAGAACAAAAAGAATTGTGTTATATAAAATAATTGTTTTATATTATAAGCATGATTTATAATATGGATAGTTGAAAACTCTCAACCTAATATGTCAGGAATGTATAATAAATCCACATGGATCTATATTTAATAGTGATTATATAATCACACTAGTAGGCACGTGTAAAATGGCGTCTGTCTCAACTTGTCTGGTCTTACAGTGCCTAGAATATCAAGACGCGGATATCGTTGGAGTATACTGAGGGGGTTTTATCGTAAATAATCTACCAGCCATCCTGCCACGCGAATTCAGGTACATTTCCTTGTAATTATCTGCTAGTGTAAATATTTGGTTGAGAAGAACGACTATTAATAATATGAGGATAGAGCTAAATCTAGTAATGCAAAGTTTGATTTCAAAGGAATGAAAGGTTATGTTATTTATTTTCAAATATTCACAGATCAGGTCATGTTATGCTCATCTCTCACATTTGATAGATATTTCAATATTCATAAAATAACACTATTATTATTATTATTATTATTATTATTATTATTAGCACCGCGTCTTACTACCCGTTCGGGTTATACGCACTTACGCTAATGTGTAATGGTAGGATGATTGTGAGATGAAATGGAGGACCTACAGTTTAACGTGGAATCCGAACCACGGTGGAGGCCTGGCATTCCTCACACTCACAAGATGTCTCGTCAGAGGTTAAGGAAGGGTTTGGTAATCAGATAAATTTGTGCCGGGACTGAGGATTGAACCCAGGCCGCTAGCACAAAAGTCTGACACCTTACCCCTAGACCACCAGGTCACCTTATATTTACTATAATTATTTTTATCAAAATCTAGCTAAATATTTCTTTTATCTACTCATTTAGGTCTAAGTTTATTAAGAGGTCTACCATAAACAAATAAGTAGACGTTAATTATTTAATTAAAATGTATCAAACCAAAATTCATTAAAGTATGTGCATGACCATAGGGACCCGTTTCAATTGTAATAGGATATCTTATGGTTATAGCATTGCTATTAAATTTCTCTTTTATAGGCTTTGACCAATTAAATAGGTAATTATTGAAAATTGAGTAAAAAGGAGAGATAGAGAATCATTATAGCCGATTTGGAGAAAATACATTTTTTCTCTTATCGCCGTTTAGTGAACTGCTATTGATTTTTAGGGTTAGAGAGACGGCCTTTTAAAAAACACTTTTTAGGCTTCAGGAGGTCATGAAATGTCGACATCCATCAACATTTAAAGCTAGATTTTATTTGACGTTCGTCATACTTTACCTTAAAGTGTTGGCATAGTTAAAATAAATATATAATTGTGTAGAGCTTGAAAACAATTGGTTTAAAAAAATATTTCATATATCAGTGTTTATTTTTAGTTGTACTACAATTTTGCAATGATAAGTTATTTAGGATCTCAAATAGTTGTGGAGACACGGGAATATACGCTTCTGTAAAGTATTCTAAAAATTATTTTATTGGGAAATGAAAATAGCCAGTATATTTATAATCTTAATCAACGCCTAGACATGAATTTTAATCAAAATCGTTGGAGCTGATTTTGAGAAAATCGATTTTTTTCTCTCTTAACTTTTTACTAGACTACTCTTAATGTTGAGGTTTAAAAGATACACAGACCAACGGCATTTAAAATACCACTTTTTTAAGTTTTGGGTGTCATGAGACGTTTACATCCATCAACATTTAAGGTTAGATTTTTTTACGGTCGCAATACTTTACATGTAGTGTTCGAAAAGTCAAATATATGTATATATATATTTGCGTATAGCTTGAAAGTTATTGGTTTTATAAGATATGTTTCTAATAAAATATTTATGTTATAAATAGATCTACATATTTACAAGACAAGTAATTTCATATCTCAAATAATTTCGGAGATATGAGAGAAAATGATAATTTACACATCGATCCGGAGCCCTTAACGTCATTTTGCCGAAATATTGATAGTAGCAATTTTGTTTAGAATATGTATTAATGTTTTAAAATGAAATTTAATCAAAATTATATAAGCCGATTTTGAGAAAATCGACTCTTTCTCTTTTTCCCATCAGTAAACTACCCTTAATTTTAGGGTTATATATCCAATTCTAAAACACCTCGGGGAAACCCTATGAAAACCCTAATAAAAGAGTTTAGGCTCTAGTCGGAGGTATACTGCATACAGACAGACGGAAATTCAAAAACCACATTTTTGGGTTCGGGGCGTCATGAAACGTCGAAATTCACAAAAATCTTGAGTTCAATTCTTTTGAAGCTCACAATACTTTCTCTACCTGTAAGATAGCGAGAAAGTAAATTTACACTTAACAAACTATATATATATATATTTGGTAACTCTGTAATTTTTAGTATACAAAATATATCACATATTTTTAAAACTAAACCTTAAGGTATGAAAATATTTATTTTCAGTTAAATATTTTATTCGGTAAAATTTCATAGTTTTAATAATTGAATTTTCACATCTAATTTTTTTTAAATACAAAAATGAAATATATTTACGTAATAGCTTTAAATTTTACTAGCTATGATAAGGTTTATTGAGGGGTATAAAAAAGAGTTTTATTTTAATCTACAAGGGCCTTGATATTTTTTCTCAAATGTTCCTCTAGTAGCCCAATAAAATCTGTTCAGGTGTGATTTTATAATATCCCTTAAACTTTAGTAACAATTCAATGAATTCTTTATTAGCCTAACAATAGCTAGTCTCAATTTCACATTTTATAAATTGTTTTTATGGCTCAAAATGGAGATCTGGAATTTATTATAATAATATTTAGCACCGCGTCTTACTACCCGCTCGGGTTATAAGCTATTTATTATACAATACACATAATTTTATGTATTTGTCTTTCTCGAAAAACGAATTTAATAGTAGTTTATTAATATGTGAAATTTGAAAAATTTGAGATTTTTTGAGAATAGCTACATCTCCCAGAATTTATTTCAATATTTCTATCTAGTTTCTATTTTACATTATAAAAAATAATGGGTGTAATTTAGTTAAGATATAACAATTATTATATTTTAGTTTTTATTACGACCAATTTAAAAAAGTTTAAAAATTTTCAAAAATGTCTTTGAATATGTAGTTTATAATAGATATACTGGAATTGTTTTTCATGTTATATAGTCATATAATTTTTACATTTGCTTGGATCTTAATTTGGAAAATATTGTTCCAAAATATAGTATATTTTATGAGAAAGTTGGTGCGAGTGTGTCTTACCATTTATTGAAGGTTGTATAGCAAAATCCTTTGCTCAAATTTAAATCTAGGGGGATTCTAAAATATTGAAGACCTAAATCAAAATAAATTTATAAGAAACGGTTATAGGGAAATAAACGTAATGACACCCTGAATTATGATTGATAAATATTTATTTTCAATAAATACACTAGCAAATATTATCATGATTGGTTTTGGCCTTGGATAAGATAGGATGGCTCAGTAGTAGAACACGCTAAATACCCCAAATTATTATTATTTAAAAAAAATGCAGACACCATTACTGTTGGTGACGAGTGAGTGAGGTGGGTTTCAACAATACATGATGTAGAGAAAGGGTAAAATGGGGGAAGGAGAGGTATCAATGATACCATCGAGCCAAAAAATGCTCCCAATAAATTACAAACCATCAGCTAGAGTCCCTGCAGACAGCCGATACAAACCTTCCTATAATCACTATACACAAACCATCAAGTGGACGAACGTGCTATCTCACATTATAGTCTGTGCTCTATATGTTCTTACAATAGACTGGCATAGTTCATTTATGTGACTTATCACGTATATACTCATACAATAATATTTATAGTTTAAGGTTGCATTTTTAAACACAATGTTATATATTAGCGCATATATCGTGAACTCCCTATATCTAGGACAATAAGCCTTAAACTAAACACTTAGTCCTAATGTATCCACACATCACATTATTTTTATAAGAACCATTCTATCCTTTATGGATATCCCCGTATATACCCTAATAATCTAGGTATGATTGAGTTATAGTTTAGAGGATATATAACCACATTTTCATAAATGAAAGGATGGCTAAATATAAAATAATCAACACTCAGTAAATTCTTCTGGGAATATAGCTCAGGTTTTCCCATTATGGTAACCCTGTATTTTGTGAAAGCTACGCCTTAGACTATTTTACCAGTAAGTTGGCACCCAATTGTATATTATACAAGTTCGAAGGATACACCTTAGCAATAATAAGTCAATCCAGAATATTCAGTGAAATTTCTTGACATCAAAGAAGGGAAAGATTAAATATTCTCCCCAGGTGTTGCAAACAATTTAGTAATACACTGTTATTTCTAACCCAATTCCTAGTACATTCGTGATTAACTTTTTGTTCAAAAATATGAGTAGGTGACCTGGTGTTCTAGGGGTAAGGTGTTGGACCTCTGTGTTCGTGGTCCAGGGTTCGATCCTCGGTCCCGGCAAAGATTTATCTGATTACCAAACCCTTCCTTCACCTCTGACAAGACATCTTGTGAATGTGTGGAATGCCAAACCTCCACCGTGGTTCGGATTCCACGTTAAACTGTAGGTCCTCCATTTCATCTCACAATCACCCTACCATTACACATTAGCGTAAGTGCGTATAGCCCGAACGGGTAGTAAGACGCGGTGCTAATAATAATAATAAAAATATGAGTAAATAGTACTCTAATTAAATTATAATAAACGCTAAGGTAAAAACCTTTAAATTATCTTTTCTCATTATTTCTTTAACATTGATCCTAGTTGTTAGTAGATGTATTTTTTAAGATAAAATCAGGATAAAGTCTTTGTCCATCAACGATCATAAAAATCTATTTCAGCTTCAAAGACCTGATTTAAAAAGTATAGTATATAGGCCTATATATATTTGCTAATAGCTAAGAAATTAATGTTTTCATAAATATCTATTTCAAATGAAGGTGTTTATCCTTAACTTTGCTCTTAGGTAAACTACCCTTAACTTTAGGGTTAGAATTCTAATTCAAAATTCCTCAAGGGCGGAGGGGTCTTATGAAATCCCTAGCTACCAATATCTAGGCCAATTGACAATCTAGCCTAAGGTACAGACAAACAGACAAACAGACTGACAGACTTTCATAAAGACAAAAGGCATTGCGAGAACCAAATTTTGGGTTACAGATAGTCATGATACGTTAACAATTTTATCAAAATTTTGAGTTTGAATTTTTTGACGAACACAATAATTCCTTCCCGAGCTGATGAGATATAGTAAAAATTAGATTCAATTATAATTTAAATTTTAAAATAATTTATTTTAATAATACAAGGGTTTATATATATTCATTTTCTAATATGATTTATTTGTTAAGATATTTCTCTACAAGGACATGGTATCTTAGATGTCAGAAAATTTGAGTTTATGGGTAAGGTTGTAGATATAATTTAAAGGAAGTGTAACCTAAATAGTGTGCTGCAAGATTGAATAACCAATTAGTACAAAACCCCTGTGCACACCAATCAAGGATTCTATTTTAGAATTCCCTGTCATCGGAAAAAAACAAACAAGATGAGACTGACGCATGTGTTCACGTGCCCAAAGGTGTAAATAATGTTATTTGTAGAGTTATATAAGTTGATCATATAAACATGTGATAATATACTTGGTTAATTAAATAAATGGTATGTAATTTATAAAATATTGGATCAAATTACCACTTAAATTTTTAAAATATTTTAAAATATTATAAATATATAAATTAATACTCATATATAATATATTATATATATTTTAATATGATATATTATAGCTTCATTTTCCCTTACAGTCCAATTTAGATTCAAAAGTAAATTTATGCAATTAAAAAATCAAAAGTGTATTTATTTCAATTAATGAATATATTTGGAACATGATTTTAACTTTCTAAAACCAGCAGATCCAAACATAAAACTGGTTTTTATAAATGGATCATGGGAGGTTTAAATTTTAAAATTAATATGTTTTATTTTTAATCTAGAAATTAACTGTTAATATTATTTGCATAGAATAAACAGCCCAAAATATTAAATGGAATACTGGATTTCCAAAAGATAAATATACTTTCAAATACGTTTTATAGAAACATTACTAAGGACAAAATAGTATAAAGATGAAAAGAACAAAGTATCAAGGAAAATTAAAAGGATCGTATTCTTAATTTTCCCCCTTAGAGATAAAGATAATATATTTATGTAAATAACAAAAAAGATGAAAGAGAAAATAATGTAACTTAAGAAGTTTTTAATAAGTATACGTTCTTTTAAGAAAAGAAGAAATTAAATATAAAACGTTTTATCTTATTTTTTTAAATCTACGTGAATTACCTTGGAAAAACAGTGACCCCGGAGACATTCATAACTAGGGATGGAAATTATCAAACCTTCTTTATATGTGTACAGTCATTTTACGAAAAATATTTACTCAAGTGTGTGAAAGTAATTTTTCCTTAATGGAATGGATGGATTTAGATCAGGATAGGGATAGGGTGTAATGAGGTAGACAGAATTGAGCTAGATCAAGATAGGGATATGGTGTAATTAGGTGGATTGGATATAATTAGCTCAAGATAGTGATAGGTTTAATTAGGTGGACTGGATGGATTTATCTCAAGATATGGATATTATGTTATGAGGTAGACTGGTAGATCCATATCAAAATGGGATAGGAGCACATATTTTAACCTTATACAAGCATTGTTCATTTTAATAAATGTTTTTACTTGAGCCCACACCATCTCTATAGGGTTAAGTTCACAATGATACGGAGGCAAACGAGTGACTTTTCGATCCACCGCCTTCGCCATCTCATCCACCTTGTATTTTTCAAATTTGTGTTTGTGTTGCGAAACCAAATACAGCATTTCCCGTTTCAACATTTCGTCATCAACATCAATGTTCTTATGGATAAGCCACTCGGCTATTTGAGCTTTACGCCATGATGTGGTCGGGATCGCTTCACACCTTCTGCTGTGATAGGCTGCATTATCGATTACGATAACAGTTCCTTCAGGTGTATTAGGGAGTAATTGTTCTGAAAACCACTTTTCATAAAAGTCACCATCCATTTCATCATTGGCATCTGCTGTGTTTTTCTTGCACAAAAACGTGAGCCAAGCACCTTCAACAAAGCCATTTTAATTTTCAGCCTGAACAATATTTTCACGCAAAGCATGGTCCGCGAGCCCGTGGTGGCTTTAGTCCCGTACTTAACTCTTCAAGAAATGCTTGCCGAGAACTCTGAATGGTAGTATCTTTCCACTACTTGGAAATAGTGTGTCCAACATTTACCCATGATTCATATGTATATATATAATTGGTCTACCTTCAGCTCTAAACTTATTAATATCCTTCAAATATTTATGCCACCTAATAATATCATCCCTTTAAATGAAAGCACCTTTATTACCCCTCCGTTCGTAATTAAAACCTATCTCTTAAAAAATCTGTATAAGATAGTTCATTAGATATTTGGCAGTGTGTCATCTGCGTTCACCCTCGCTAAAATAATTCTTAAAGTAGGGGACAAGTGGTCGAAAAACAAGGAATGTACAAAATGACGAAAACATCTTTGTACGATACCGTCGTATGTGTTCGTTCTTGAATTTTTTGTTTCCCTTTTCTCTTTTGTTTTCTTTTTGAAGGAGTCTGCAAAGGACCGCCATTTTGTTTCACTCTTAATGCGCAAACATTTCTTTCGGAACATTTCGTGGCTTTACATGTTTCCCTAGCTGTTTCGGTGACATTCATTGTCTTAGTAAAATAATTTAAAACGTTCATTACTATATGACGGTCTTTGTTTCTCAGTATACCTATGCTATGCACTTTTCTTGTTACCGTTTTCATGATAAATAGTTTAAAAAACTAACAAGAAACACTATGAATCAATAAAAATTGAACATAAATTGATCATCCCATATAAAGTAAAATATATTATAGATAAAAGTGTAAGGAAAAATCAAAATATAATATGATCAAAAATTTGTTAAAAATGACGAATAAACCACCAAACACTCTTAGCACTCTGTAGGCCCACACCAAAATATGACCGTAATCCGTAACACAAGAATATTGGCTCACAACTGGAGAGAGGCTTCTTGGACAGATTTCAAACAGCTGTGCTTTGCTTTTCCAAGAGGACCGTCATCAGTAGGATTCATTGGTGTGAAGTCAGCAGGGTTGTATTTATGTTTACACTAAGTGCTACGCCTGAAGACTGATTTGACTTTCAGCATCTTACACTGATTTACATCAATAATATAACAGAGTAAAGGATGAGGAAAGTGATTAAGACTATGTGCACCAGTATTTTCCTGAAACTATGGAAAAATAACTGGTTAAAATCAACCTCAGATAATTATTTTGTATTATGTAGATGTACTATTCAAACACGCTGATTATATAAACACATGAGTTACAAACTACCCTGATATTAAGAAAACTCAACATCCAATCCACTAGCCGACAATTTACGAAAGATAAGTTTCAGACCATCCCTATATAAGACCTCTATCTTAGTTGGCTCACGCTCTACCGACTGTGCTAAAGTGTTTAACTAATGTCAGTGAATTGAACCAGAATTCGAACTCGGGCCTGATTATAAACGGTGGCAAAGTGTAAATGCGAGTGTAAAACCTGAGACTTCTCAGCCCCCACCTTTGTGGGTAGCTGGTTTATTAACTCAAAAGTTTAGTGTAGTAAATTTGTGAGTTGCATATAAAATGTATTCTCAAATTTTTAACATTTTCTCGGCAAGTACAATAAAACTATGTTTATTAAACTATAATTACAAACGAAGACGAGTATAATGAATCATTAAGTGGCTGAACCTTGTATTTTGTGTAACCAATATTATCAATTTTGATGTGGATGGGATGCTACGAATGTATAGCATTACTCTGCTCTTCAAGACCAGACAAAGCTTAAAGGGAACCACCCCCCTTTCAACTCAAAACGCATCCACACATAAATGGGGTCGCTATTGGCCCATAGTTTTATTAAAAATAAATTTAAACTTTTCTTATCATTTCTAAAACATAACATACCTATGCAAAATCAAAAGAAAAAAAGTTAAAAAAAAACTTTTCACGTAGTACTTTAAATATTTCAGGAGGTATAGTAAGATTTAATTTTTTTTAGCATTCTATAAAAAATAATTTTACAGACTTTGCAGACGTTATTCATAGCTATTATAAAATCACCATAAAATTACTAGATTTCCACACAATTGGAACTAGACTTATGACGTGATACATTTGGAACCTCATTAAACTTTGACACAATGCATATTTTCATATTTTGAAGAAAAAAAAGGTATTTAAAAACATCTGTGGTGGCCTAAATTTATTTTACAAGATGCATAAAGGATTTTTCATTAATATTCCATGATTATTTGATAGAAATAACGACGTTCAAATTTAAGATACAAAATAGCAACTCAGCTTAGTAGGAAAAGGACAGCGCTAATGGAGAAATTAATTGGTTGGAAAGATATAGTAATAGTCCATATAATCCTGTATTTCAATACTTGAGTGGAACGGCCTGGCTCAATATAGGTCTAGGGTGTAATTATTCGGACTTGATGGATCTAGGTCAAGATAAGTCTAGGGTTTAATTATTTTGACTTGATGGATCTAGGTCAAGATAAGTCTAGGGTTTAATTATTTGGACTTGATGGATATAGCTAAAGCAAGGTTTAGGGTATAATTATTTGGATTTGATGGATCTAGATCAAAATAGGTCTAGGGTGAAATTATTTTGACTTTATGGATCTAGTTCAAGATAGGTCTAGGGTGTAATTATTTGGACTTTATGGATCTAGTTCAAGATAGGTCTAGGGTATAATTATTTAGACTTTATGGATCTAGTTCAAGATAGGTCTAGGGATTAATTATTTGGACTTGATGGATCTAGCTCAAGATAGGTCTAGGGTGAAATATTTAGACTTGATGGATCTAGATCAAAATAGGTCTAGGGTGAAATTATTTGGACTTTTTGGATCTAGTTCAAGATAGGTCTAGGGTGTAATTATTTGGACTTTATGGATCTAGTTCAAGATAGGTCTAGGGTATAATTATTTGGACTTTATGGATCTAGCTCAAGATAGGTCTAGGGTATAATCATTTAGACTTTATGGATCTATCTCAAGATAGGTCTAGGGTATAATTATTTGGACTTGATGGATCTAGCTCAAGAAAGGTCTAGGGTATAATTATTTGAACTTTATGGATCTAGGTCAAGATAGGTCTAGGGTGTTATTAATTAGACTTTATGGATCTAGCTCAAGATAGGTCTAGGGTGTAATTATTTAGACTTTATGGATCTAGCTCAAGATAGGTCTAGGGTGTAATTATTTAGACTTTATGGATCTAGTTCAAGATAGGTCTAGGGTATAATTATATGGACTTTAAGGATCTAGCTCAAGATATGTCTAGGGTATAATTATTTAGACTTTATGGATCTAGCTCAAGATAGGTCTAGGGTGTAATTATTTAGACTTTATGGATCTAGCTCAAGATAGGTCTAGGGTATAATTATTTGGACTTGATGAATATAGCTCAAGATAGGTCTAGGGTATAATTATTTG
>CABEEJ010002511.1:14753-71635 GCA_901482245.1 Timema douglasi
ATCACCCTACCATTACACATTAGCGTAAGTGCGTATAACCCGAACGGGTAGTAAGACGCGGTGCTAATAATAATAATAATAATAATAATAATAATAATAATAATAATAATAATACCCATTCGGGTTATAAGCTTACCAAAGTGTTACTGTGTTGTTTAGTGACAAATATAAATTTTAAAGTGCAAATCCTTAACCAGTAGGCCTAAATTACTGTTGTTTTTTTTTCAAACTATTCTTAGTCCTTTTAAAAAGAAGTGAAGTGATATCGATTTGAATTTTTTTTTTTGACTATGCCGTATTACTCCGACTTGTTTTTGAATACATTACTCAATACTTAACCAAAAATATTAAGATTTTTGACAAAAATTATTGATAAAAATTGTTGATTATAGAGGAACAAAAAAAAGTATTAAAATTATAAGCACTGCACTAACATTCAGTTTGCTTACATTGTGTAAAATTGGTAAAAAAAAATTGGTTTTAGATTACTTTTTTTTTAGCACTGCATCTTACTACCTGTTCAGGTTATACACTTATATACTAATTACGCTAATGATTTATAAGGATAAAGAAGGTTATAGTTAGAGGGAGTGTACCCACATTTGCATGGAGAGAGAGTGGAAAACAATTTCGGTAAAACCACCCTCAGCCCACCCGACCAAGATTCGAACCTCGATCTCACTGTCATCGGCAGTCTAGTCCAACACGAGAGTAGCGCGTTAGACCACGCGGCCATCGGAGCATGATATATGTTAGTATGTTTAAACAAAAGAGAAGGAAAAAGGTAATAAAAATAGTTTAGTCTACGAACTGGAAATATCATGCATGCAGAGATGTGTGTTACACCTGTGACGAATGAGGTCACCACACACACACATACACACATCCTACCAACACAAACACAGGTGAATAAATTGAGTATACAAAGCAATGCGACATAACAAAACTTCTAAAAATAATAATGACATCATGAAAATAATAATAAAAAAAAGAGAGAAGAATTTGTTAAGGTTGTCTACAAATTTGGATTCATTTAAGTAATATACAAACACAATGGAATTTGACTAATCTGAAAAAAATTGAGATATGCTTTGTAAAAATTTAACTATTGTGAAAGATCTTCAGCTCAGATTAAAAAAAAAATTATACTTTGAAAATAAACTTTGCAGTTTAATTTTCATTTCAATCTATTTTTTTAACTGCCATCAAATGTGCAAAATCTGCACAACATTTTGAATTAAATTAAGGAGGGTGAAAAAAAAAGGAAACTTTTTTTTTTTGGAGGCCTTGGATATCATGTTAAAAAAAATTATTAACGCTTAAACAATGTGACTATATAGTAAACTAATGTGTTTTTCAAATGAATTATTATTATTATTAGCTCCACGTCTTACTACCCGTTCGGGTTATACGCACTTACGCTAATGTGTAATGGTAGGGTGATTGTGAGATTAAATGGAGGACCTACAGTTTAACGTGGAATCCGAACCACGGTGGAGGCCTGGCATTCCCCACATTCACAAGATGTCTTGTCAGAGGTGAAGGAAGGGTTTGGTAATCAGATAAATCTGTGCCGGGACCGAGGATTGAGCCCCGGCCGCCAGCACAGAAATCTGACACCTTACCCCTAGACCGCCAGGTCACCTTTCAAATGAAGATTTATGAAATGTTCAAACTTTGAAAACTTTTTTTCTTTCTTTTAGAGCACCGTATCTTACTAACGGCTCAGGTTATATGCATATGTACTAATTAGGCTAATGTGTTAGGTATGAAGCAGGTTGGATTAAAAGGAGGTGTACCCACATTCACATGGAGGGAGAGTGAAAAACCATTTATGAAAAAACCACCCGTAGAACACTCGAATGAGATTCGAGCCTCAATCATTCTGTTATCTGTCGTCATATATTTCGATAGTGCTGCCTTAGACCTTGCGATCACTGAAGCAGGTTCTAACACATATTACTGTAAATATTTGGAGTGCAATAAAAATCCACTTCTATTTTGTCTCGGGTGATGCCTAACTTAGATAGTAAACCTGTTAGGTTAGGTTAGGTGATTAAACATCCTATCGAGCCTGAAGCTACATTTCAGAGTGGCGTTATTCGGTTGAAAGATATATATTTCCTGTCAAGGAACAACGCTAGCAACAAGAACTACATCCTTGATTAGTGTTGCACCGTCTACATTTTAAGGATCAGAAAAACCTGTCCCGGAATATTTATTACATGAAGAGGAAGTGACCCCCTTAAAAAACTGTCCGGAGAATTGGTTTTGAAAAAAACTAAATGATCGCATGTGGAATATTACAGTTATAACGGGGTTCACCACAAATGCTGACAGTTGTTTTTTGTGCACTCTTCGTCTTAATATATTATTATTATTATTATTATTATTATTATTATTATTATTAGCACCGCGTCTTACTACCCGTTCGGGTTATACGCACTTACGCTAATGTGTAATGATAGGGTGATTGTGAGATGAAATGGAGGACCTACAGTTTAACGTGGAATTCGAACCACGGTGGAGGCCTGGCATTCCTCACATTCACAAGATGTCTTGTCAGAGGTGAAGGAAGGGTTTGGTAGTCAGGTAAATCTGTGCCGGGACCGAGGATTGAACCCCGGCCGCCAGCACAGAAGTCTGACACCTTACACCTAGACCACCAGGTCACCTGCCTTAATATACATATTTATACTGGGGGTAAGGGGGGTAACGATAGGAATAGGGCAGGTACAGTTTAAAGAAAATGTACATACATTCTAGCTGAAAACCTTGTTGATGGCAAGAAAAATACTGGAAATATCAACCACTGCTCAGAATACAAGCTCAAAAACTATATTTTTATGATTAGTAGTATACGAGATGATGAAAAATTATTTTATTTTTGTTTTAAAAATCTCTTTTTATAGGTGTTATTTCATATTTATTTCCAAACAATTTGCGAGTTTAAGCAAACATGTCTTTTCAGATAACATTTTGAAGAAGCGATCTTGTAATTATAGAAAAATAACACCTGAACAGGGAATTGAACCATGGACTTCCAACACATCAAGCTGGAAGGTCAGGGTTAAAATCCCTGCCCGGTTGTCATTTTCCTATGTTTCTTATTCATGCCATTTGATATATAACAACATAATGATTGTGTTAAATTTTCAGCAAATTGTAAATTTTTTTTAGCACCGCATATTACTACCTGTTTGGGTTATAAGCTTAAATACTAAATACACTAGTGATATTAGGGATGAGGAAGGTGTATTAATTTTTTTTAGATTAAATGTACTCGCATTTGCATGGAGCGAGAGTGTTAAACCATTTTGGAAAAAAAAAACACCTTCATTACACCTGACCGAGATTAGAAACTCAATCTACCAGTCATCGGCAGTCTTGTCTACTGTAAAAGTAGCGCGTTGAACCACGCAGCCACTGAAGCGGGTAATTTTAATGTTAATTATTTCTCTTCACTAATCATAAATATTACTTGTCACGGTTTTGATCCAGTTTTCTTGACGACGATAGGAAATTATAAATGGAAGGTATTCCCGCACCACACCCAAAGTGTCAGGCCCGTAGGGGAAGCTTCATACTAAGGGAGTTAGGTCAGAAAGATTTAATATGCAAAGTGATACATTAATTTATACGTAGAGTGATATAATATTAAATCTCTTAGGTCAGAGTAATCATGAACATGCTTTGCTTGTCAAAAACCAAGAGTTCAACCATTGAGTGAAAATATAATCCACACCGGTGGATATGTGGGCTAAGGCAATCTATTCTATGGTAACAGGATTGAAATCCCGGATAGAAAGTGCCGAGTCTATTTGACCTATTCCTGGCACAGTGGTGTGGTTAAATGCGGATATCCTGGAAAGGTATTATAATAATGAAAAAAACAAACAAACCACTTTTTAATGTAATCATATCGTAAAACAAATAATTGCCCAAATAGGTGTTCATGTGGACATAATGCCAAGATCTTCTAGCTTGATTTACCGGTGACGAAGAGGTCAAGTTTAGAAACACAACCTGTATTTTACTGAGTTTCAAGCACATAAGGCATTTTCAGAAGTAAATTCAAATATATTATGCATTAAACTTTACTTGGTTTAAAAACTTATTCTGCTATGTTTAAGAGTGTGGTGATTAGTTGGCCACCTTTTCGGTCCAAAAGTGTTAGTACAACCAATGAGAAACTAGCCTTCACAACATCAGAATGCTAAGAGCTCTCCTATTGGTTGGTTTTAACACTAAGGACAAGGAATCCAAGAAGCAAGGGGTAGGTCATATATAAGGGGCTGGAGCAGCTTCTGCGTATAGCTAGCTCGCTCTGGCTCTCCGCGTCAGTTGGTTAAACAAGTAAGAGCTGTCACTCTAATGTTGAATTTAAAATATTAAAAGTGTAATTACTTAAATAAATCGTACGCAGACATTTAAATTTAATAATTTCAACAATTGTATATCTAAAAAATAAAGAATAAGTAAATCTTACAGTGGGCTAGGCACATCATCGGACCATCATATAGCCGTGTGATAGCAAGTGTGCTGTAAGACAACTGGTATCCCAAACCTGGGTTGTGTGAACACAGTAACGGTAGTGTAACAGAGTATATTTTGGAATTATTTAAGTTTATCAAAAGATCCCCCACTAGCTACAATCAGTGATTCACTAAACCAGGGCGGTCAAACTTTTCCAGCCCAAGAGCCAAATCTGACCAAGAGTTTGCACCGCGGCCGAAGATATTATTTAGTAATCCCATCAACTTAATATAGGCCTACAAACAACACTTAATAAACAATTACTTTCAATACTAGTTTATATATAAATTGTATTTGTGGTTTGTAGAATCTTTCGAATTTTACTGTCAAAAAAAAGTTTATTAATCTCCCATAAATATATTATGAAATATGCACGCATGCACACTTTCACAAAACAGCTTAGCATTATAAATGTATCAGCTATTTATAATATTTTTATTAATCAAATAAATGCATATTAAAATTAAATCATGCGCTATGTGAATGAATATTTTTATTTAAATCATTAGCTATTTCACATCTTCCACCAAAGGTTTCCCTCTAATTTTCCTCAAGGAAACTGTGACGAGCACATTTTCAGTGAGCGCGGGCCGCATTTGACTCGCGGGCTACCAGTTGGACAACACTGCACTAAACAAATGCTTTTACATTTGACTTAAGAAATGGTTGGTTTTACATTTAATGCCATCTTATGTCTTCACAAATTATGTATTCTGTCCACTCTTTAAGAGTTTCTAAATGGAACTTTTGTTTAAAATGTAATAAAAGAATTAATCTAGAATTGAATGGATACATTTATTTTAATCTAAAATAGTTGCAGCAGCCCAAATCAAACCGAACCTACCAAGATATTTCCTGGTGTCCCAGTCCATGTCTCCTGGCAAACAAGATTAGACGATTCTAACATTTGGTCTGCGCGCCCGTCGGTGCTCAAAACCCTATTACCTAACTGTTTTACATATGAAATGCTAATTTTTTTTAAAAATTCGTGTTTTCCCCTGAGGAAAAAAACCCAACAAATATGTCATCAGGACACCAAATTTCATTTGATAACTTTATTTACTATATTAATATAACAATATTATTTTATAAATTATGTCAACATTACAAACACTTATAATATTTCCTACTTGCGTGCTGATCCCAATTTAACAACAATATAAACTTTCTAATTTCCATCGAAATACCAATTTAAATCTAGAAAAGCAATAGTTAATGTTTCAATGACAAAAAGTAGCGGTATTAAAACTATTTATTGCTTTAGTTAATTTTGCCTACATTTGGTCTTATTCTTATAATAAAAAAAAGAAAAAAAAAAGAAACAGAGACTTTCCAAGCGTATGTGACAGGTAAATTCTTGTTAGAACAGTCAAGAATTACGTCACAGCTGGAAATAACCATAATAGAACAATGATGTATTGTTGAGGACATTCTTAAAATTAGCACTTGATGATTATCTGCTTTATGACACAATATTAAAAAGTAGATTTAATGTTGTGTTATGCAATTAAAGCTATTGTTATACCTAAAGAGAACTGCAGGATTTTTTTTTTTCTCCACCGAATCTTAGTACTTGTTCAAGTTATACGCAGCTGTAGGAAAATGAAATCAAGATTCTAAAAAAAACCGTCTCGGTGGTCGCCTGGTCTAACGCNATGGTCTAACGCGCTACTTTCACAGTAGACTAGACTACCGATGACTGGGAGATCGAGGTTCACATATTGGTTGGGTATAATGAGGGTGGTTTTCCCCAAAATGGTTTCCCATTCTCCCTCTAAACAAAGGCGGGTACATTTCCTATGAATAAATATAACCTCTCTAGTCCCTAAAACCATTAGCATATAACTCTTAACGGGTAGCAAGACGCAATGTTAAAAATATATATTATTTTTAAAATATAACATATCTAGTAGTTAGTTAAAATATCAAACACAGCGAAGCTTTACAAAATATTCTTAGTGATAGGTTTTGCAAGAATACAAGTGAGCTTCAATTTGACCAAATTATTTTAAAATTGACTCTCAGAGTTTGCTACACTAGCATGTAGCTTTAGGCTAATTTCACACCAAAGAGAGTCCAGTAACGTCCACCCCTAGAAAAAAAAAATGAAGTACTTATCTTTTTTTTAGAAATCATGTTGATGGATATTTTAAGGGTAGTGGTTAACGTAGGCTTGAGATCATGTTTCTAGTCTGGCCGACGGTTGGCATTGTAATTTATTATGTTTGTTTTTCAAAGGAAAATCTTGTAAAATAAAACAATGATTTGTTTTTAATTAATTGTAATTGTTTAAAAAAAATAATTGAAACATATTCTCAGAGGGGGAGGAGGCCGTTGATCCTGCCCCTTTCGTATTCCAGTTGGCACCCTAAGCAGAACCACCCTGCCCACGCTTAGGCTATCAATTCAAGACTTTTCTCGACTCGGGCAGTTGAATTTCTGTCAGTCTTTGTGTTTACTTCACTACAGTTTCTGTCTCATTTTAGTCAAAGTTTTCATTATTTATTATATTCCCCCCCTCCCTTCCTGAAGGTGTTACTATCAATGTTTTTACTTTTTGTTAATGACATTAATATTGTCTAAGACACCTGCTTTGACAATTTAATAAATTTTGGTCGTAAAGCGAGAGTAGTAGCGCATTAGACCATGCGGCCGTCGAAGCGGCTCTCGTTATGTTCCAAAGTTAATTAGTATAAGGTGCTGGCACTAGGACATACCAAATAAATACTGTACACTCAAATTAAACACTAAATAAAGATTCCGTGGTCATATTAACGCAACTTGCATGCTCATGAACACAATACAAGGTTGTTGATTACAATACAAAAAAAGATAAAAAATAATGATGTGTACAGATTTCCAAACAAAGGCACATCACATACAAGATTTATGTGACACAATAATGTGTCAAGGTTGATGCTTCACAGAACCACCGGACCACCGGACTGAGAGTAGTTTTATAGTTTCAAGGTCATATCAGAAACCAAGTCTTCTCCCCGGCTATCTTGCTTTTCATGGGACTATTTTTTAAACTGCACTTTGCTTAGTCCTTAATCATTTATGAAAAAAACAAACAAAAAAAACGACACTGTTGGTGTTAACAATAAGATTTGTTTTGTTGGTACAACCATTCGTATAACTTTGACCAAGACATGTTTCGGTTTGAAGCCTTTTTTCCCATACAGGTTATGTTTTGACAACCCCCGCAGCCCTGCTGTAAGCAAAGTAAGCAAATGCCTCCATCATTCTTACATTATGTGTTTCTTTTTTTTATAACTTTTTTTCACAGGAATAACCATTAATTTTTTATACAATTTATAAATTTCCCGTGATTATTAACATGGAGGTGTCAATGCTATGAAATATTATAAAATCAATTTAAATTGATTGTACTAAGCAGAGTTAAAAAAAAAAGTTATAAAATTATATAAATAAATCCTTGCATTTCCTGTTGGGACTTTACCGTCGGGTTGAGTCCCAACAGGATACATACATACACAAAATCTGAGAAACCAAATTTATAATTTCTTTGGAGGGTTGGGGTGATCAACATAGAACATTTGAAAATTATTATTTTAAGACGACACAACTCTTGGCCTGTTGTTCACTCACCAACTCCAATTTTTCAGAACAAAATATCATATGCACTCAAATTAAAATTTTCTCTTGTTCCGGCGGTAAGTGTAAAGAAATTAATGAATCTGATGAACTGAGGGAAATAAAAGATTTACTTTATATTTTCTCTACTTTAAAGGGAGTATATTTTCTAAGGGTAGTGACTATTCAAATAGCTCAGAATATCAACTTCCAAGACTTAATATTTTAAACTTAAACAATAAGATCTATACTTGTTTTTGTGTCTATTGTTGACATAAAGCTATTAGCAACTTTAAGGGATTAAAAAAGAATGAAAGTGAATTTTATGGCCAAGACTTTTTAAGGTTTTTAATAGACACAAAATGTTATTTTTTATTAACAGCTTAATATGAAGAGTTGGGATAGCTAATTAAAAAAAATAATAAGTACATCTTCTTTTCACAGGAATGAATTATATTGTAGATCTAATGCCTTAAACTGCATGATCCCCAATACAGGGTTCACACTCAAATCCATTTTTGATTTGAAAGTTTCATAGCATTTCATATTTGTAATTAAAATAACACTATTTTAACACCCATTATATTGTTTATTTCTAACATTTGTATATTCTGTATAATAACAGCTACTTAACACTTACATATTATACTGATCAATATTTTCAATAATATATTAATATACAGTAGCCCCATGACTTCTTTGGTGCTGACTGACAGCTCACAGCTGAGAGCTGATGGCTTTGAAAAGTTACCAGACCAAATTATGTATCCCTACGCCGAACCACATGATCTGCAAAAACATGTGTTTATCAGCTGTCACGTCTGACAGTCAAAATTTAGCTATATACCTAAATGTTGACTGTCAGAAGTCATCTGTGAGCTGTCAGTCAGCACCAAAGAAGCCACGGGGCTACTGTATATACCTAAATGTTGACTGTCAGAAGTCATCTGTGAGCTGTCAGTCAGCACCAAAGAAGCCACGGGGCTACTGTACATACCTAAATGTTGACTGTCAGAAGTCATCTGTGAGCTGTCAGTCAGCACCAAAGAAGCCACGGGGCTAGTGTAGCTCTATTTATTCTAATGCCACGGCCATACCCGTGACCTGGTCGCAGGAACAGTGGAAATGTTATTTACATGAGAGACCTGAAGTCGTTCATGTTAGCGCCCAGGTCGTTGTTGCCTAGAATGGCACCTGCGTATAAAACAAGCCTTTATATGCTAGCTTTCTTGTCACGATGACCAGATCGCTGCAAGTATGAGCATAGCTTTAGATTACACTTGAATACTTGATACATTACTCCATTAAAAGGCCAACAAATCTCACTAGTCTATCACGAAGAGAAATTTGTGTGTTTGGACGGATTTGGTTTTAAATTTAATTTTACATGTCCTTAAATTAAGTAAGAACTATCAAATCAATTCATTATACTAAAAGTATTCCCTTCCCAAAATTACAAGTTTTACTCTTATAATGTCTTTCAAAACAAACTCGCGTGATTTACTACTTAGAACCAAAGGAAACAATAAGTTTTCCAGTTTAGTACCTCAACAATGAGCTTAAATATCAGAGCTCCTGACAATTATTTCAAACAGGCGATTTCAAAGTTTAAAAACTAATATTGGTACATGTGTTTGTAAGGCAAGTTGAGAGAACAGATAGAGAAAGATAGCGGCTCAACGTTCATATTATTCCCCACTCATATTAAGCAACCGACCTAGAGCTAACAAAAAATCAATCGTTAAGTTATTTTTTTTCAAATTCTTCAAGCATGTAGTTTCATATACCTTCATGCGTCTCATTATATGAAAACAAATTACTTTCGAAAATTTCAAACAATATATAACTGTGAAAGTGCGGAGAAGTCGGAAGTGGGAAAAGTGTAACAGGAAATGAAGGGAGAAACGTGTCTGTTCCTATCCTCTAAGGTTGGCTGCCTCCACTATTTCACTTACTTTAAATTAGTGTAGTGTGTTTATACTACAATGTCTTATGATACAAAAAAAACATCAATCGTGTAATGCCTCTAATACATCCTCGTTAAATGATTTGTAAGTTACCTATCTACTCTGTTATAGCACCCATAAGTATTCCTCTGATTTAGTAAATGTCTTGAGTAGTAGCCACTCAGTTGCAATCCGTCCCCCCAGTAGAGTTACACAACTTCGCAGCTGTATTTCTAGGTGCTATGCTCACATTATATTACAACCCGGTGCACACTTTTGACTGTCCACAATGATCCTTTCTAAATTTTTGAGCCAATTTTTCCTAGGCCGACTGCACAGTACTCCTGAAACCATTTGTCGGTAACACAAACAGAGAAAGTTATTGGATTAGTACATTGTACTATTAAGTGCTACACAAGTTCTCTTCCAACTATTTAAAGCTCTTGACCCTAGTTTCTGTGCTCAATACCTTGTCGCTTGCTACCCTAACTCTAGTCCTTATTTAATGTGTTGTGTCTAAGTTTCTGCATAGCGAGCTTAATCGAGCTATAGCCGCCGTGGTTTAAGTGATGGAAACCCCTGTTGTGTATGTTCCTATATTTCCTTTAAACTTCCACGGTGTGTGATCGCAAGCTAACTATACCGAGCAGCTGCCACTGTTTGCGATGATAGTTCCAACATTTGCGAAGAGAGGGTGTTATGTGGTCAGTGCAGTGAGCCCTCTGGCCGTTAATCTCAGTTTTCTGAACCGGGGCTGTAACCTATTTATTCAAAGTAGCTCCTCATTTGCCCTCAAGAGGCCTAGTTTTACCCCGTTCCATACCCACGGCTTCAAATATAAATTTTGGAAGCGCCAGGGATCAAATAAGGAACCTCTGTATCTAAAGCCAGACACTCTGACCACTAGACCGCATTAAACGCACATAAAATAAATATCACATACCCCCACAATATCAAGAGTAAAAATAATGTGCAAAGGTTTTCTTAAACTAAAGAGAAAAGTAAAGGTTTTAATTGTAAAAATATTTACTACTAAAAATAAATATCACAAAAATAAGAAACACATATTACATTAGTTAAATAAATAAAAACATTATAATGTGCATGTAACAATTGATGATTAAAGAAAATTCCTTTTTGATAAAGTTAACTTGCATTCCCCATTAGTGTTTAAATGTGTAACAACACAACAAAGTCACTAACGTAGGTTTCACAAACAAAGCCGTTAGAGAGTATTTAAAAATATATATTACCAGAGTGGGATAGTTAAGATTTAAATATGACTAAAATAACATTCTATCATGTTTAGTTGACATGACGTTTAACATGCCCATATGGTAACATGAGATGAGGCTTGAAAGCTTCCAGGGTGTACAACACTTAAACTTTACTTTTAAAATTTGTCAGCTTTGGCATCCCTTTAATTGATTTTAACTTCAATGACTAAAAAGCTTCGCTAGTAAAAAAAAATGCAAAGCTAAAATACACATTAATGTTCACCCGATAAAAATCTACAACAATGGAATCTGATATTATATTTTAAATATTCTATTCAATAAAATGTTTTATGCCTAAATCTTTATAAATATTTCCAACATATAATTTTGTTTTCCTCAACATAAAAGATCAAAAAGTATATTCAAACTTTGATCAAGTTTCGGAGATATTTCATAGAGGGTAATTTGGTTCGACTTTATTTGGAATCAAGAAAATGAACTTTGAGCATCCCTATTAAGTTAAACCCAACCATTTTGATTAGGATAAATAAAACTGCAAGACATTTATTTTGACTGGTATATGTTCTCGCGTGAGCTCCTAGGTACCAACCAAAGAGCCAAGTTCTTACTTGGACTCACTGGTGCTGTTCAAGTAAAGATGCGAGTCTTTTGCCGGCAAAAGGATGTTAACTTTTTTAAGGCGGTCTTTGATGCACAGGTCTTCTGACGTCGCAGCTCTCCATACCACCTCCAAGTCCTCTTGCGTCTTGCTGCAGGAACACAGATAGAAACACATGTTTTTAAAATAGCTACAGCACATGCAAGATCAAGAGATATATAAATAATCCATACCCATCTCCTTATTATTATTATTATTATTATTATTATTATTAGCACCGCGTATTACTACCCGTTTGGGTTATACGCACTTACGCTAATGTGTAATGGTAGGGTGATTGTGAGATGAAATGGAGGACCTACAGTTTAACGTGGAATCCGAACCACGGTGGAGGCCTGGCATTCCCCACATTCACAAGATGTCTTGTCAGAGGTGAAGGAAGGGTTTGGTNCCACATTCACAAGATGTCTTGTTAGAGGTGAAGGAAGGGTTTGGTAATCAGATAAATCTGTACCGGGACCGGGGATTGAACCCCGGACATCCAGTACAGAAGTCTGACACCTTACCCCTAGACCGCCAGGTCACCGATACCTATCTCCGTGCCACACCTAGCACTTATCTACAACATTCAATTGATAATGCTTAGGTAAGAGATTTATCTCTTTATGGAAAACCTCGTTTCACTTTTCGAGGTATTTTACTATAAGTATTTGGAAGAAGAAATAGGAAAGTGGATAGAAAGTGTCCTAGATTCTTTACCAATTTCTTTTTTCTCCCTTTTGTGTTTTTTTTTGTGGGGTTTCCTCTTTTAGGAAGTTGCGTTGTACATTTTCACACACACTCCTGATGAGTTCCGATAGAATAAAACCTAGTTCGAGGGATTGAATGGTGACGAGCGATTTTCTTAAAGAGGCAGCCGATAATTCTTTTTCCAGTGGCAGCAATGTAAAGTGTGAACTGTGTTCTTTTCATTACAACAACAATATTGTGTTCATTCCCTATTATATGCTTTCTATCAACCTTTACTCTACCTCAAAAGCGAAAAGAAGTTTACCTTAAAGCAATATATTAGGTAAAGGATAAGTGTAGAAAGCCAATCATCCTTGGCTGAATGTGCCGATATCGGTCGATAAGGTCGAATGAATAAAGCTCACCATTTCTCCCGCTGCAGAGTCCCAATAATGGCCTCCTTCTGTTTGATTAGGTTGCGCAACCTGCCAACTTCTCGGTGGTATTCCTCCTTGGTGTGTTCTAGACCACTCTCTTGCTGTTTAATGCGACGCTCAATCACTTCCAACTCATGCCATGCTCCCTTCTGTACGCTCTGAACAAAAAACATCATATTTATACTTCCATATGTGTTGTGAAATTTTTTATATATATTATATACATTGAATAGGGTTTATATTTATATTTCAAAATTTTGTTGTTAAATTCAAAATCATTGGATTCAAATGAGAAATTAATTAATTTTCCAATTATATATATAGACATAGATTTTAAATTCAAAATCATTAGATTAATATGAGAAATTAATTAATTTCCCAATTATATATATTAATATATATAGTGGAATTTATTAGTTATATAATTGGTAAATTGATTAATTTTTCATTTGAATCGAATGATTTCAAATTTAAAAAAAAACAAAATAAACATATACATATATATATAATGGAACTCATTAGCTATATAATTGGTAAACCAATTTTCGAAAGGCTTGCCTCAGTGGCATAGTTAGCTAACGCCCTAATTTCGTGTAGAGCTAGACTGCCGAGGATGGGGAGATTGAGGTTCTAATCTTGCTCCGGTGCACTGAGTGTTTTTCTCTTAAATGGTTTTCCACTCTCCATCCATACAAATGCGGGTTCACTTCCTCTATATTCCACCTTCCCAATTCCTAACTCATTAGCATAATTAGTACTTAAGCGTGTAACCCAAACGTGTAGTAAGACACGCTGCTAGGTATTATTAATTTTGAAAGAATGTTTGTAACGTGTGTTTTTCTGGACCTTCAGTTTGGTCTTGAGAGAGCCCATGCGACAAACAATGGTGGTGCCTAGCCGTGCCATACTGTCCGTCTCCTCTTGTTTAGCGTGAAGTTGCCGAAGCAGCCTTTCCTGCTCTGCGACCAGCTCCTCTGCGAATGACATGGCCTTCTGAAGCTGGCGCTTGGAGGCATCCCGTGACACCTGCGCTGTCACAAGTTGACTTTGTAGATCCTCACATCGCTGTTGAGTACGTCTGGTGACAACACACAAAACACACATCACAAACTCATCCAGAGATTACACGCATTTCTAAACTTGTGCCGACACAAGTCTCCGCTGCAACACCACATACAGCCCACAAAGAAGGAAAAACAAGGAAAAAATGTGACTTATCAAAAGAGGAGAGAGTGCAAAATAGCATACTTGAGCAAGCGCTCCAATGCGGCCACCTGCGAATGGTGCTGTTTCTTGTCGGCTCCCAAGCCTGCCAACTTTGCCTCTAACTCTGGCTTGTCTCTCTGCAATGCAATCACCTGATTGCTCAGTTGACTTCTCTCAGTCTCGTATTTCAGTTTCAACTCGTCCAACAACCTGCCAAATAAACGCCGTGTTAGGTATCCAGCTGCTACTCAAAATGGCGCAATATGTTTAAACAAGGTGTACACATTTTGCTAATATAAACAGTTAGCATAAGAATTCATATTTACCTCAAAGCATAAAAGGCATAAATTAAAAAGAAAACACTGGAGAAAGTGGACATGTTTTTTAATCATCATTCACAGTGATAGTTTCAGGAAGAGAAGTATAGAGGGCAGTTTACTAAACTGATTAAAATGTTTTTAGTTCTTGTGTGGTGCTGTGAATAATTTGATGTAGTCATGGGCTTATCATAAAAAAAAAGTGCATTCATTATTTCTTATGAATACTCTAAACTCTAAAGTGTGGATTAATTTAAGAAGGGGTGACCTGGCGGTCTAGGGGTAAGGTGTCAGACTTCTGTGCTGGCGGCCGGGGTTCGATCCTCGGTCCCGGCACAGATTTATCTGATTACCAAACCCTTCCTTCACCTCTGACAAGACATCTTGTGAATGTGAGGAATGCCAGGCCTTCACCGTGGTTCGGATTCCACGTTAAACTGTAGGTCCTTCATTTCATCTCACAATCAACCTACCATTACACATTAGCGTAAGTGCGTATAACCCGAACGGGTAGTAAGACGCGGTGCTAATAATAATAACAATAACAATATAATTTAAGACGAAAAGAAAGTAGGCTTACAGAAAAACTATAGACCCATAGAATAATGTAGACTATCTGACTCTGTTACAAAAGCAGGAAATGAATTAGATATTTATCAAGCATTCACATCCAATTTGTTTGATTCCGCAGTTTGTTCTTTATGTTGAGAGTTCCATTAACACATTCTTATTTATATGCACTAACCAAAGCATCATACTCAGATTTGAACAAGAAACTCCAGGAAACAAAATTTATAGACCAACTTAATTTCAGAGTTTAGTCAGTGTTCAACAATACTGTGCTGAAGAAAGGTTTCAATGAGCCAAGAAAATGTTTTTAATCTGTGAAGAGTTTTATGTGTTTTTGTAAAAATTGTAGACCTGCAGTTTGTCTATTTTTTCCAGGAATCGTTCTCCAAACAAAGATAGTATGTCTTGCTACGGTAACTGACCTCCTACACTCACTGACGGCAGCCGTATGGACAGAAAAGGGCACCTTGTTTTCAGAATCCTTTCTGACACTGTCATACTCCTCTCTGAGGACAGAAAGTTGCCCCTGGGCAGCCAGCAGCTCTCCCCGACAGTGGTGGTACCTTTCCTTCAGAGAATCACACTCCGATGTTAGTGACACAACTGTAAACACAAAGGTCGTAAAACTCTATAAGGAAAACCTCTTTTTGCTTTATGAGGTAATTGTATTATATTTGGAAGAAAGTACAGGAAAGGTGGATAGAAACACATAAAAGGGGGACGAACACAATATGGCCTTTACAATGAAAAGAAGAACACAGTTCACACTTTATACTGCTGCCAATGGACAAAGAGGTAATGGATGTCTCTTAAAGAAAATTGATCGTCACCGCCCAATCCCCCGACCGGTGGGAGAATGAAACCTAGGTCGGGGGATTGGGCGGTGACAATCAATTTTCTTTAAGAGACATCCATTACCTCTTTGTCCATTGGCAGCAGTGTAAAGTGTGAACTATGTTCTTCGTTTCATTGTAAAGGCCATATTGTGTTCGTCTCCCTTTTATGTGTTTCTATCCACCTTTCCTGTACCTTCTTCCAAATATAATACACAGGTCGTAAAAGGTAATTCGGCATTAGCGTGTAATTCAAAGAGAGGGGGGTGACCTTAAAATAATGATGGGGGAAACCTAAATTAATCTAACCCATTCAATGTGACACGCCCTGAAATCCTGGCTCACACACTAAGAGGCAATACTGAATACACGTCCTTGACAGTGACTTACTCTTTTCCTGACAGGACAGTGTAAGATCCTGCAGCTTGTCTTTTTGTAGCTGTAGCTGACCTGTCAATAGTTGGTTTTGCTCCTGCATCAATGCAGAGTCTTGATCCAAAACCTTCCAATCTGATAACAAAGTTTCATTCTGGGAACACACATGTGAAATACATCTGTATATAAGTTTATTCAGTTAACAATTTTATTTGTAGAAAAAAAAAAGGCCTCATGTACTCATTAGTTATATCAAGTTTAATAAACCGTTTGGTCGTTTGGAACAATGAATATAATAATTGGTTGTGTAATTGTTCAAAAGTAAGATAACTTAAAAATATAAGTTTCGAGATATTGTAAGTTATACATTTTTACCTCTGTGAAAAATCAGATTTTTGCAATAAACGTTTTAGTTTTGTTTTAATCGAATGGTTTTAACATTCTAAAAGTTGTTATGTGTTACATTATTATAAGCTATTACATAAAATATTGTAATATTATATACAATATTATGTAAAGAGGAAACCAAAACCACAGCCTTGATAGTGAATCATATAGATCTTGAAATTTGCAATCGAGTGGTATAAATAACTCTAAAATAAGTTTTTGGGGGTCCAACACTTTGGCTCAGTTGGTAGCGTGTTTCCCTACTGAGCTAAGGGTCCCGGGTTCGATTCTCGGCATGGCCAAAAATTTATCGTTGATGACAATATGGATTTTTCCCTTTTCACATTAATAAATTAATGACCAGGAACTGGATGTTGTGCCTGTCCCAGTCTTGAGATAGATTATAAGGCATATGAATCTATGACAGGTGGTGGGAAATACATGGCTTGATAAATGTAAGATTTTAGGACTCAAACTTGTCTTTGATGCAAAATAATACTCGAGTTAACACAAACCTTCTTCTTGAGGTCTTCCAGTTCTTGATGCAGACTCTCGTTTTCAGCGACTATTTGTTTACAGTTGGCCACAAACTTGTTCAGGTCCACTTCATAGTTGTGGATGAGATCGTCCTTTTCTTTGATGGTCTCAGAATAGGCATCCAGAAGCGGTACTAGCGCTGTTCTGTTGAGGTTTGTCCACAGGGCGTCCGCTTCCTTCTAATAGGGCAGAACAATCGTCCATGGAGAAACGTGTTTAATAAAGTATGCGAGAGGGTAGTAGAGTGTGACCCCAAATTCGCAAGGTTCAACTTCGGAGGCTCATAATTTTTTAATGGAAAACACCAATATTCTAGTTTTATAACTACTAAAGACACATATCTTTTAAAAACATAAGATTTGGGTGGAAACCACTATTTTTAAAATACAAATTTACAATTTACTTTCGAATCTCGAATTCAAATCAGAATCCAAATCTTGGAAAAATTATGAACATAGAGTAAGAGGAAATATAAATATATAGGGGTGTGCGAAGCTTCGAAACTTTGAATTGACTTTGAAAAAACATCAGCTTCGACTTCGCTTCGAAATAAATTCTGGCTTCAACGCTTCGCCAATAAAAATCTTGAGAGATAAATTACTTCATTTATGTTCAATTACAGCCATTCTGAGTATTTTGTACAATTCAAATTAATATTTATATGGAAAAAATCTAAAGAAATTGAATTTCATGTCGTAATAAAAACTTGATTTGTCCAAGTATTACGAAATATTAGGAAAATTGTGTAATAAAACATTTTCCAAGTAATTTTAGTGCATAAAGTAATATAAATAACGATAATATAATATTTTTTCAAGTATAAAATAACTAAAAAAAAAATATTCGGGCTTCGATTCAGCTTCGAGAAAATTTCATATATTTATTTCGAGTTCGCTTCGAATTGAAAAAGTGGACTTCGCACACCCTTAAAATATAATATGATAATATAAAATAGAAATTAAATGTTAACATTCTTTCTTATAATCCATTCACTATCACATTCATACATTCAGTTATGAGGTTTGCGAGGAGCATGTTAGGTGTCCCCAGGCCTGCTTGTAAGTTCAGCTTATATTATTATTATTATTATTATTATTATTAGCACCGCGTCTTACTACCCGTTCGGGGTATACGCACTTACGCTAATGTGTAATGGTAGGGTGATTGTGAGATTTAATGGAGGACCTACAGTTTAACGTGGGATCCGAACCACGGTGGAGGCCTGGCTTTCCCCACATTCACAAGATGTCTTGTCAGAGGTGAAGGAAGGGTTTGGTAATCAGATAAATATGTGCCGGGACCGAGGATTGAACACCGGCCACCAGCACAGAAGTCTGACACCTTACCCCTAGACCACCAGGTCACCTTTCAGCCTATAGTTATTGGTTTTGAACCACCAACAAGCAGTATTAAAGCTCTAAAACAAGTTTCAATTGAAAAGTTCTTTTTTAAAGAATTTGAGTCTTGCATCTGAAATTTTATCAAATCCTCAAATGTTCTTAAGAATTCGAGGGCCCATTTCTAGTTTTGTTAGGCCCAGGTATATTATAATTAAAAAAAGTAAAGGCGAATGATACAAATCTTGGCTATACTTTTTTTTAAAATTCTATATCCATAACTGTTTCCAGCCTGTGGCCCGGGTCAGTTTTTATTCAAGCCATATATTTTCCATTATTGACATGCTAAGCCTGTCCTAACTTCATATACCTTAAAATCTAATTTAAGATTAGGACAGGCACAACATCCAGACCCCCTTCCCCTCCGACCGTTTATTCATCAAAGTAAAAGGGTAAAACCACATTTCACCAATGATACATTTTCGGCCTTGCTGAGAATTGAACTCTGAACCCTTTGCACACCAGGCAAACAAGCTATCGACTGAGCTAAGGTTTCGGATTGAAGACTATACTATAGTTGGTAGATTTACCTCCAGATCACCGGACGATTGCCTCACTTCCCCGGTATCCCCCACCAGGCCCTTCTTATGGAACCTCAGCTGGTACTTTTCTAGCGCGACGTTCAGCCGATACACCAAGTTTTTCAGCATAGTCACATCCTCAACCAACCCACGGTTCTGCTCCTCTAATGCCGCAGACTTTCCGCTCTCAGATTCTGAGATTTGTTTCTGGCTGGCGTAGTGGTGCTTGAGTGTTTCCATTTGGTTCCTCAAACTGTCTCGCTCCTTCTCGAGCTCTTCATTGCCCCTCTTAAGCGCAGACAGTTTCGATTGGAGAGTCTTGATGTGTTCATCTTTTCTGTGCATAATTTCATCGGTAGCAGCTAGCGCAATCAAAGATTCAAATTCTTAGTATATTGTAGTTGCACGTGTGGAAGAAGAGAAAGGAATGACAGGAAAAAAATTGTAGAACACATAACAAAGATTTTACTAGCGCCAATTTATACATGACATACTATTATTATTATTAGCACCGCGTCTTACTACCCGTTCGGGTTATACGCACTTACGCTAATGTGTAATGGTAGGGTGATTGCGAGATGGAATGAAGGACCTAAAGTTTAACGTGGAATCCGAACCACGGTGGAGGCCTGGCATTCCCCACATTAACAAGATGTCTTGTCAGAGGTGAAGGAAGGGTTTGGTAATCAGATAAATCTATGCCGGGACCGAGGATTGAACCCCGGCCGCCAGCATAGAAGTCTGACACCTTACCCCTAGACCGCCAGGTCACCCTATAATTACAGTGGAACCTGGATAATTCAAACTTCAAAGGGACCAGGAAAAAATTTGAATTAAATAAGTTTCTTAAAACGAATTGAGAAGAAACACTGTTAATGTTGCAACCAAACTCAAAAATTTTATTAAACATATTTGGACATAATCTGTTCACAATTTCTTTAAAAGAATCAGAGATTTTAAATCTGTTTTCCTGATTTAAACCTCTCAGTCATAGTGTATGATTCTAATTGATTTATTAACTGGAAAACTGAATCACTTTCACAAACAATACTGTACAGTATATACTAAACAAAACTAAAACTAAACTAAAAAATAAACAACAAAATAAAATAAACTTGCATGTCACAAGAATATCACTATGCCTGAATCACTAAGAAGAGCGCACATAGCCTGTCAAGAGGTACGACCTTGACTAACGTAGTACAGATCTGTACGTGTAAACAGAGACGTAAGGGTGAGAGGGAGAGAGCTGTCAAGAAGGGTATTGACTGCATTCCAATGTCGCCTCCTTTGTTTCCGAAAATAGAACAACACGGCACCACAACTAGAAGTAGGAAAACAATACTGCACAGTACATTACAACTTATGAAACGTATGAACTAACCAAAACAAAATTAGAATTATCCATGATCTTTTAACATTGTTTTAATACAAAATTCACGGGACCATGTGACAAATTCGAATTAAAAGCGATTTTGAATTACAGAAGTTTGAATTAGTCAGGTCCCATTGTAAGACCATATTATATAATAGTTTACAGATTTATTTTATTTGCCTCCAGTGATCACTACTGTATGTGATATGAGCAAAGTCTATACAGTATATCAACATTAATACATCACAGATGATTTGCAGCTTTTACATTTATAAAACAGTAAGTAACCCGCTTCGGTGGCTGTGTGGTCTAACACGCTACTCTAGGAGTAGACTAAACTGGAGAGATCGAGGTTCAAATCTCGATCGAGTGTAATGAGGATGTTTAAAAAAAAAAAATCCCACCCTCCTTTTATGTAAATGCGGATACATTATTTCCTATAAATATAGCCTTCCTAGTTCCTAAAGCCATCATGGTATTAAATACATTTAGCGTACAACCCAAACAGGTAGTGAGCCGCGGTGTTAAGAAAAACCACAGAGAGTACACCATTAGTGAGATTGGGAAAATATATATAAATATAAAAATAGAGCTAGTTATTATTTGAAACTCTTAATTACAGTTACATAATATTACAAGTCACAACCATATTCATCGACTAAAAGTGTAGCAAATTAAAGAAAAATATTGTTTAAAATTATTTACACAAGATAGATAAATAAGTTAATAAAATCATGATATGGTTTGTATACGCGATTTATTATGATATAATATGATGGATACTTTCTGTTATCTACTCCCCCCTCCTCTACCCCCATCTCATTCTTGGTCTCCCAAGCGGTCTTTTTCCTTCATATATCATTTAACAATTACAAAGCTTCACAAAAAAATATACTTAAAGTTAAGCAATACATTAATTCTTCTTTTTAAATTTCCTACCATTATTTCTATCACAAAGTTAATGTTTGCATCAGAAAAATCTAAAATTTAATTAAATTAAATCAGGCTACTTTTGTAATAAATTGATTTATAATTTTAAAATAAAATATATTAATTAGGCCCTATGTTTTAAATATAGCATTTTATAAATTATATTTAATACCTAAATTTATTTAGTTATGCAAAGTATAATATTTTTTACCCAACATGAAACAATTTTTTTTTTAAATATTCTAACTTTGATTCGGATTTAAAAATATCTTATATTATTTTATTCAACTTTGCTTTGAATTTAACAAAAAGTGGACTTAACACAGCTCTTATTTATTAGTTACTTACTGCGCTGATAACCCGAGTCTAAACTTGTTTGAGAAACTAGGAGCTGTCGCGAAGAGGGCTCAGTGGTGCTGTGCTGGGTCATGTGATGTGAAATACTCGGGGAGTTGAACCTTTAACACCAAACGTGGAAATATTCAATATTATTATATTAGAGTATAAAAGGTATACAGATATATACATAGCCCCCCCATTTAGAATTTACTTCATGGTAACACCCCAATAGGTCTTCTTTATGAATCTTTTAAACCTAACAGAGACACTTTTTTTCGCACAGACAACCATGTAAATGGATAGATAACAAGATTATTCATGTTTTGTGTGAGAAAATTTACATATTTTTTTTACTAATTACACATGACAAAGCTTCATGGGAATGTCTGAAACAAGTTTCAACATTCCTCAGAAATTACTTCTCAATGATATTTACCCAACCAACCCCACTAATAAAATGTTTTAGTAAAGAAATCATAAGATAAATATATGAATAGAAAACAATACAAAGTTTTTATTAAGTGTGGAAAAAAGAGAAAGGCAACTTTTCTTAATAAGTTGGAAGATCCTTCAGAAAACCGTTCAGTGGTGGACCCAAAACTCAAAAACTCTGGTATTGCATTTAAAATCACAAAAGCAGCAGAAACATGCACATTGAGTGGAGGCCATGGGAATGAAATTTGTGACGAACATGTTGGCTGTCACGAGGAGAAACAAGATTAGGAATGAAGTTATCCGGGAAAGAGCGGGGTACAGGGAGCACATGAGATAGTAGAGGAAGCAAGACTGAGATGGTATGGCCATGTAATGAGGATAGAAAAGGAGAAAATTACCAAGGAGAATGATGGCTAGATAAAGTATGTTGGAAAAAGACGGCAAGGGAGGTCAATAAAGAGATGGGAAGAGAAGTTAGCATAAAGTGTGCCAGATAGAGGAGAAGAATGGAAATAATTAAAGGAGGAAGATGGATGCATTTTACTAAACTGACCCAACTACAAGCTGTAAAGAGTCGATGATGATTATGATGATTTTCTAGCACCTACATTTCTGCAAATATCCTAAAATATTTTTTCTATGTGACTTCACATAAGAATACTGGTTTATCCATTATCACTAAATGTGTAAACAAAAGTAGGTATGTACTAGAAAGCTTTACTCTTATTGGAAGGAAATTTCTAACAAGTCATAAGTACATCTAAAAGAAAAAGTTGGTGAAGACATACTCGGTACCCAAAATAAAACAAAGTGTAATTTGGCTTTCGTTACCACACATGCGTAAATGGTTTGAACATAGATAAAATATTGCAGTAGTATGTTAGGAGATGAAAAATATCTGTATGATTATGTAATAAAAGCAAGTTTTACTGTGAACACAATAAGTACCAATTGAAGACTATTTCACAAACATGAGCTTTGAATTATTACTGGTAATTTACAAAACCATAAGAAAGTACCCTCTACTATCTTAATTTCATAGTAAGACGAAGGAGTTAATCTCACCCGTCAGCCGCAATCTCTTCCGATATCTCATGTTCGACACCACCCCTCATGTTGCGTGCTAGTTTACTGGTTGACTGGGGAGACTTGTGCCGGTGGTGGCGGTGTTTACGCCGAGAACCATCGTGAACCAACACCTCATCACTGCAATGCTCTCGACTCAACTCTGACTGACGGTGCTTTCCACTCGGCTGTCGGTGTGGCAATCCACGAAGGTTAGTTTCATTATACGTACTATATTAGGGTTAACTCCTCCTTTCCAATAACAGCCTTCAGATAAAGGTCTGTAAATAGACGGAAGGATTCAATGTCACGGGGACAGTTCATACTTTATAATTGTTCCAAATTGGACTAAATTTATTTATATAAATTCCAAGAAAGAAGAACAGTGTGTTTAAATATTTTAGATAGAACATTAAATTGAAGTCCTTGATGAAAGGGAAATTTCTTGAATAACTCTTGTATTTTGGCTTTTCTTTTGTTAAAAAAAGGCAAAATTTTGGATTTCTTAATGTACATTACAGCTATTAAAATGTGCAGATGATTTAGATTTGTTAGATATAAGTAAAGATGTTGACAAATTTAAATATTTAGGAACAATTTTAAACTAGCAATAACAATATTAGAGTGGAAATTGGGTGAAAATTATGGCCTGGAAATGCATGCTATGACTTGGTGAGTATTTTTTAACATCTCGCCTGCTTTCAAGGAATGTAAAACTCAGAATATACAAAACAATAATTTTACAGGTTGTTCTCTGTGGGTGTGAAACGTGGTCTCATACCTTAAATGACAAAAACAAATTTTGGGTGTTTGAAAACAAGGTGTTTAAGAAGATAAGGGTCCAAAAAGGGAGGAGGTTACATAACGATGGGTTACACACCCTGTACTCATCACAAGACAATGTTAGGTTGATAAAATCTCATAGATTACAATAGGCAGGACAGGCAGCTTGAATGAAATAATCAACAATTGTGTTTAGACTTCAGAGTAATGACTGGTAAGGCCAATGGGAAGACCTAGATAACATTAGAAACTACCTGAAATAAATATGATGTAATGAGGTGGAATGGATAGAACTATCTCCAGTGAGGGACAGGGTATAATGGGGTGAACTGAATATAACTAGCTCAAGATAGGAATATATTGTAATGAGGTGGACTGGATGAAACTAACTCAAGATAGGGATAGATGCTGTACTTTTGTAAGTGGGACACTGAACTGTCGGGTTTCTAATACCATAGTTAGGCCTATGTCAGTCCTATTTGATTACAATACTTTATTATCCTAAGCAAACAAAAAATATCAATTTTAAAACTAATAGTATTCAGCTTAAATTTGAAAGTAAGTAACTACTATCTTTAATTTTACAGCCTTTGTCTGCGACATGTTTGCGTGCATCTATGTACCGTATGTCTTTTCTATTTTGAGGTGCCACACAAACTTTGTGGTTTTTTTTTTAAACTAATGTAATAAAATAAACTACAATACAAGAATATATACCTTCTTGGAAGACTTGGCCAAATCCTTTAAAACTAATCCATTATTGGATGTGGATGTGTCAGCTTTTGAACCATGTTTAGAATTTAACGTATCGACTGATCTAGACTCAACGAGGAACAACGGTAGTGAAGGCACAACAATCTTGCCAGTGGAGGAGACATTTTCCTGGAAAACAAAGAGTTAGATGTTGAAATGGATCAAATAACTTAAGAGATAGAGATAAAATACTTTAAAGCTTTATTGAGGTCGGTGGGGTGTTTTAGATCTCTTGTTGATTTGACTAAAGCGTTCAATACAGTTGATCAACAAATATTAGTTAATAAATTAAAGCTTTTCCAAATCGAAAAGTCACCGTTGACATGGTTTGAAAATTACCTAAGACGCAGGTATCAAAGAGTGGTGATCAGTAATGAATTTATTTATTTATTCATTCATTTATTAGAAGGTATTTAACAGGCACTTTCTGAACTGACTGATTATATTACCACACAAGAATTTCTATGAGCGAGAACTAAAGGACCTTCTAATTTTACCGGGAAAGGTATTTTAACATACCTTCCAGGGTTCTTTTACAGGCCACAATCAACACGGGACTGACAGATTTACTTCCCCTCTGAAGGAAGTTGTGCTACGAATTTTATATCGCTCGAGAAAAATCCCTCGACCCCGACTCAGTTTAAACCCTCGAACGTCAGGTTCCGAGGAGAGCACTTTAACCCAAGATCACCGAGGTCAACATCAAAAGCTCTAAATTCTTTAGTAGTTTTAAACTTAAATAAAATAAAAATTATAGCACGTTCTTAAATTTATCTATTTAGTGTTTTAAGAGAGAAAACTAGAAAATTATATTTTCTCAATTTATAAAGGAGAAATCAAAGTATATATGTATCTATTTTATGATTAGGCTATAGGTACTATTATAGAATAATAGAATTTTAAATAATTTAGTATCTTAAGAGAAATACAGTATATTACATGATAAGGTGCTTACGAATTATTCACAGCTCTTTCAACCCATAATATATTAGCGTGATCTCTTTCAAGATGTGTATCATTCCCTGGTGACCTGGTGGTCTAGTGGTTAAGGTGTCAGACTTCTATGCTGGCGGCCGGGGTTCAATCCTCGGTCCCGGCAAAGATTTATCTGATTACCAAACCCTTCCTTCACCTCTGACAAGACATCTTGTGAATGTGAGGAATGCCAGGTCTCCACCGTGGTTCGGATTCCACGTTAAACTGTAGGTCCTCCATTTCATCTCACAATCACCCTACCATTACACATTAGCGTAAGTGCGTATAACCCGAACGGGTAGTAAGACGCGGTGCTAATAATAATAATAATAATAATGTATCATTCCCATATATTATATTACCTACAAACTCGACTAGATGAGTGACATTGAAACCTATTTTATTTAATAAATTACTATCTTACCAAATTCTACAGTTTTCTTAATAATATGTGAAATTGGCTAACATAAAGACAAAAAATATAACAAGTAATGAAAATATACAAGCAGTGCACATTTCAAAAAGGAAATTGATCTGAGGGCTATTGGTAAAAATGCAAACTTACTATTTTTAATGGCTGAAAAAGCATATTTGCTAAACATCAATAAGCTAATATAATTTAATAACATCATTAAAATAATAAATCAGATCGTAAAGTAAACAATTCAAGAAAGGCATTCAAAAACATACTTTACTGTATCTTCCAAATATGTTTGCGTTTTTTGCTACTTTGTACTTCGACATTTGTTTACAAACAAATCATAGATCAAATAACCAAATAATGTAATGGTAATGTCAGGGACAAAACATGAACTCAGAGATAATAAACACAAGCACAAAGTTAATAAAATGATCTATGCACATAAGCAAGTTGGATTAAATAATAAATACCGTACATTTTCAAAATATGTCAAGGTATCTATTGTTCTAGCAGTGAGTAAAACTGCGTGATTCCAATGTAGAGGACACAGAAATACTGTACGCCTATTACAATCAAAGGTCCGATAGTTATTCTTATACTATGCCTTTGCTCTGTCTTAGTCTGGATCTTTATTGAGGCTCAGGTTGACTGTATAACTATTTTTTCCCTCTGGCATGATTTATTTGTTATTTCTATGGAACTATTTAGTATACAATGCAATATTCTGGTGTTCTGTTTTGAACTGGTCTGGTTTGTAATTCACTTTTCTACTCTATGTAAGTTTTAACCGGAATGCCATGGTATTTTATTTTGGTCTATGCTGATTTTCTTTAGAGTTTTACCCTCTGGAGTAGTTTAGTTTTCAGCTCTAGTTTATATTGTTTTTCTCTGGGATGATTTGATATTTTGTTCTGTTTTATTTTAGTTCTCTCTGAGACACTATTATTTTTTACTTAGCCTAAACCGAACATCACCGTGATAAGGTCACTGTAAAAATTAATCAAGATACATATTTGCAACAATTTCTAAGGATTTATGCGACAAAAAATGGATGATTGAAATATGTATCCTCTATAATCCACAGTGTTTCAAAAACGTTTTAAATGTAATAATATGACGACTACTTAATATATTTGATCGTATTACATTTTATTTTCAAATTTGGTAAATATCAAGTTAAGGCCACTTTTTTTTTTTATTAATTAAATAAATTACTTACATGATCCAAAGAGCAATAGCTCACTTCTAGGATTATGGTTTTACAGAATTTGCAGTTTTACATCGGTTTAAATTTGAACAGATTAATAAGACATTATGAACATTTTAACATGAAATAAAGTTAAACAAAATCAAAAGAATTTTTTAGATGAATACACAAAACAATGAAAGACAGCAGTATCAGTACAATATTACTGATAAGATAATTTTGAAAATTTTGAAAAATGTGTGATATTTATTAGTAACTTTTATCAATAACTGTAAGATAAACACAAAATAAATAAAAATAAGCATATAAAAAATGAGAAAAAAAAATAGTAGCAAATAATTTATAAGAAAGTACATTGAGATAAGAATAAAAGTTAAAAGTTGCAGAAACATTATTACAAAAATAAACAATACATGCAGGTATATACAGGGAATAAAATAATAAGAGATTCTTACATAATGTAACTTTATAGTATTGAAGACCTATGTTAATGATAAATATAGATAAGGTAGTCAATAACTGTTCAAAATTTTGGTATTTAAGTTTAAAGTTGTTTACTGACAAACATTTTTATAATGTTTTTAAAAAAAATTCAGTTCAAGTAGACCAGTGATATCTGTTGTAATTGCATTATATACTATAGTCATTTTATTTAATGTTGAATTTGTTCCGTAGCTTACAGTGTTAGAAGATTCATTATATATTTTAAGTGAGCCTCTAGTATGATGACCTGAATGGGTTAATTCAAAAGTGTGGGTACTTTTAAGTTTATTTTTAATTATTTTGTAAGCAAGAATGCCTGTTTGGTAGATAATCAGTTTATCTAGAGGCATTAAATCCAGATATTTATAAATTTCAGTAGTTCTATATTCTCTGACAGGTAATTGATATAATGATCTAATAATTATATTTTGGAGTTCGGTTAGTCTTTTAAGTCTTGATTTGGTTGCAAAATCCCAAATATTAATCATATATATAAGACGTGAGTGTACCAAGGAAAAATAAAGAGTTATTTTCACTGGATTAGTTAATACATAGGCACAACGGCTTAAAGCTCCTGCAATGGGAAATAAGTTTTTTTGTTATATTATTTATGTGGCTGTCCCATAATAGGTGCTTGTCATTAGTTAGGCCCAGATAAGTGAGAGAGTCTACATATTCCTGTGTCTCATTTTCCATGATTTTCTTTTTTTAATTATTCTTTTATAGCTCAGTTTTGAGAAATTAATACGTTTAGTTTTTTTTTTAAATTAATATAAAGTTTATTGGTATGAATCTAGTCTAGCAGCATAGGGACGTTGGATTCAACATTATTTAGTATAGCATTTATATTAATGTTCTCATAATATAAACAAGTGCCGTCTGCAAAACGCTAAATGTGTCCATTCAAGTTAATTTTGTGTAAATCATTTATATAAACTAAGAACAGAATGGGTCCAAGAATTGAACCTTGAGGAACGCCACAAGTTATTTGTTTATAGTCACTAAATAATTTTGAGCCTTGCTCATTTGTTATTAGAACTCTTTGGTATCTGTGACTTAAATAATTTTTGAACCAATTTAACGGAGACTTTTCTATTTGAATACACTTCAATTTATCAATCAATATCATGTGATCAACTGTATCAAAAGCCTTAGTCAGGTCAATAAATAAACCCATTCCCAAGTTTCCCTTGTCAATAGTATTTTGAATTTTTATTATTAGGTCAATAGCTGCAGCTTGAGTACTGGAATCTTTCAAGAAACCATATTGTACAGCAAAAAAAAAAGTTTTTTTTTCTATTTAAATATTCCAAGAGTCTATTTTTGACAGATTTTTCTATTATTTTTGCAATATTAGAGATGAGACTAATAGGCCTATAGTTACTACAAAGATCTTTAGTGCTTTTTTTTTATGTATAGGAACAACCAAGGATTCTTTCATTTTATCTGGCACTATTCCAGTTAAAAAGGATAAGTTAATTATTTTTAATATGTCCATTTTTTTAAACTCACTCAAACTTTCTTTATTTTCTTTCTTAGATATTTTTAGTACAGATCCAACGTTTCTAATATTTTTATCAAAAACTGGGCCAATGTTTATAAAGAAGTCATTGAAAATATTTGCAATATCCGTTGGTTCATTTGTGATATTTTTGTTACCACTATCTCTAACTTTTTTTAATAACCTGTTGGGATCTTATTGGTTTTAAAATGGCTTTTATTGAAGTTGTTAACATAATACTTCTCTCGAGCACAATCTTCCCAAGCTATTTTTATAAATTTAACATTCTTTAGACCGTTCCAACCATAAAGTGCATATCCAGGACCTTTATTTTAGTTAAACTAACTTTGTTGAAAGTACGTGTTAGGAGCGCTTGTGGTGGTAAGTATTTTCTCTGGCGTGGACCTATAGCAGACATCAACTTTAGATATTATCCTCAAAATCTCAAATGTCAACAAGTCACTGTCAACCAAGCCATAGATAAGCTGTCTGCTATAAATACGTTCCCTAGTATGGAAGGATGAATATACCTGTGGATTGTTTGAAATAAATAAATGTAAACATTCTAAAAAAAAACCTGTTTAATTTACACTAAGGTAATATTTAGTGGCCTCCTACCCTAAAATTGCTATTGATTTATATAAATTATATAATATGGTACATACTAACACACTATAAGTTGGACCAATTTATTTCACACATGAGATTTAAAAAATAAAATTTGGTTATACAATTAATTTAAGATCATATCCTCATAGATTAATCAGATTTATTTATGACTAGCCCATTTTAGTAATTTGATCAAAATCGCAGAGACATAAATAATTGTTTATTTCTTATCAATAGTTGTTCATAAAGCCAATTGGTTCACTAATATTAAATTTAGGTCTCATAGCTTAATAGTTTACTACTAACATCTTCCAAATATTTTTAACCATCTATTAATTAAATCATTAAAGTATTCATTTTAGTATTTCTTAACACATCATACACAACTTGCATGTAGGCCTACATGGTTTTAAGACATCAAGTTCACAATATAGTAGATTGGCAGTAGTACAAACTTAGGCATGGCACCATTTTTAATTTTTTTTCATTTCCAATCATGTAGCCTAGTTTTTTCATCCATACTATTGTGCTTTTCTCATCTCTTCAGCATATTTCTGTGGGTTTTCCCCATCTCTACATAATATATTTTTGGTTCTTTCTATCTTATTTCTGTATTGATGTGGTTGCCCTTGTTTTATTTACACTTTAATGAAGATGTATTTCTTCCAAACTAACCTCCAAAAAATACCCCTTAGATTACTGGTTCAATTATAAATAAACTTTTTGTTGAATGTGTTGATTAAACTAAAAGGGGGAGGGGGGTATGTGTGTATTAACTACAGAAAACAACTTCTCAGCTGTTGAGTGTTTATTAGATATTATCTAGTTTTTATTCAACTCACATCAGATCTATTTAAGATCTGTATAGTGCAATTCTGCACATAAAAAAAAGCTTGGGAGTTCAATGAGTAAAGTGCTGTCATAGTAAACTACTGGCTAAGCCAAATAAAAGTTAATTTTGTTCTTCAGTGTGTAGGCCTATTTGAATAAGAACCTACTGATTAAACTTGAATTTATTTTCATTTAAGTTTATATTAATACTAATAGTTAAAATGATAAAATCAATTCAAATGGGTAAATAACGTGTGGTTGCCACACAAAAGTAGTAATACAGTACTGTACTTAAGCTACTAGCTCTACAATACATAAATACAAAATATTTTCTGCATATGTAAACTTGTAAGTCGACTAAGCCTATCCTGTATATACAGAGAAAAAAGAGAGATGACAAATAAGTCACAGATTATTGATATGACTTAAATTTAGTTGTTGGCTCATTTGATCATATATATATATTTTACAGGAATAAATTAACCATGAACTAGATTTGGAAATGGCTGGAGTCAACGATGAAAATATAGATTTTACCGCGTTAGAGTCCGAGCTTCAAGCGGCGATAGAAGACGATGCTCGTTACTGGAGGGAAAATGATGCCAAACTGCGTGCCGTTGAACAGAGAGTCGCAACCTTCGACGAATTTAGGTACCCTAAAATAAGCGTGACACGCTTAAAATGTAGATCAGAGCGATTATTAAAATGTTTAAATAGCATTCATAGAGAAATTATAATTTGATATTTTTTCTAGATTATATCTAGGCTACTTAATTTAGCAAATCCCTGTTGTCTGTAATATTAACATTTAATGCAATTAAATCTTATTATTATTATTATTATTATTAAATCTCATTCTTAAGTTATTTCCATCCAGAGCTGGGCATGCACTCGGCTCTTCGGTTGGTTAGTGCCGCCTGCACCATCTGGTAGAATTCACATGTCCTATGGGGAGTTCAGTAAGTGTGGAGGCTCCCTTTTGCCTTACACACTGAAATTCTATGAGCGAGAGTGAAAGAGTCTACCAATTTTGCCGTGAGAGGTGTTTTCACATACCTTCCAGGGGTTCTTTTACATGTCACAATCAACATGGGATCGACGGTTTCACTTCTGCTCCGAAGGAAGTTGTGATACGGAATTTTATTGCTCAAGAAAAATCGGTTGACCTTGGCTGGATTTGAACTCAAAAGCGTCAGGTCCTGAGGCGAGCAGTTAACCCTTTGACTACTGAGGTTGACATAGTTAAATAAGGATTATATAATATATACCAATACATTGCTTAGGCTAGAACATACAGAAATTATTATCTTTTCCCTCCTCCTCTGCCAGAAGAAACTCCTTCACAAATATACCTATATCTACACCCCTACCTATACCAAGTGATAAAATATCTCAAAAATAAAGTTGGGCAAGTCGGCTTCAAATATCACTCACTAGCTTTCCAAAGTGAAACACTGTCTTGTCTGCATTGGAATAATATCTGTAAATATAGACCTATTTTCTTAAGAATGACCATTTGGAAGGTCTATATGTATTCTGGTAGGTACCTCTTGGAGTCCAACTCTTGCCTGAAAACTATTAAAATAAGGACGAGAAAAGTAGAATTTAGAGGAAATGTGATCCACATTATTGTGGAAAGAGACTGGTAAACTATTTAATAACCCTTCTCATTACACTTGGCAGAGATTTTGACTACTGAAAATATGTATGTTTAATTAAAATAAATGCATTATTGCAGTCTCGGACTGTACAAGGTACCCCCCGAGGAACATAATAATAATAATACATTTTATAGCAACTCATTTATTCTTACCCACTTTAGTGGTTTTATGGTCTGAGGCGTCACTCTTATGTTTAACTGACCTTCTGAAGACTGGGAGATTGGGGATTTAAATCCCGGTCACGTCTACCGAGGGAGTCTTTTCCTAAATGGTTTCCCACTCCCCTTCCATGCAAATGCGAGTAGATTACCTCTTAAATGCTTCCCTCCTCTACATACCACTAGCGTAAATTAGTATCATATGTATATATTTAACCTAAGAGGTAGTAAGATGCGATTAATATAAAAAAAATCATCTGATTTTTCTAATATGTTCATACTTTAGTCATTGTGTACTTTTCCTAAATTAAAAATATTATATCATATATAGGATTCCTCATCAAATGTTTCTAGCATGTAGCCGGGTCAGTTTAGTAAAACGCTTCCATCTTCCACCATTCTTCTCCTCTCACTTACACACTTTCTGTTATCTGCTTCTCCCATCTCTTTGGTGGCCTCTCTTGCGGTCTTTTTCCTACATACTTTATTTCTATAATTTTCTTACATGCCCATACCATCTCAGTCTTGCTTCCTCTACTATCTCATGTACTCCAACATCCTCATTACATGCCCATACAATCTCAGTCAATCTCATGTACTCCAACATCCTCATTACATGCCCATACAATCTTAGTCTTGCTTCCTCTACTATCTCATGTACTCCAACATCCTCAATACATGGCCGTACTATCTCAGTCTTGCTTCCTATATTATCTCATGTACTCCAACATCCTCATTACATGGCCGTACTATCTCAGTCTTGTTTCCTCTACTATCTCATGTACTCCAACATCCTCATTACAAGCCCATACCATCTCAGTCTTGCTTCCTCTACTATCTCATGTACTCCAACATCCTCATTACATGTCCATATCATCTCAGTCTTGCTTCCTCTACTATCTCATGTACTCCAACATCCTCATCACATGCCCATACCGTCTCAGTCTTGCTTCCTCTACTATCTCATGTACTCCCACTATTTCCCTGGTGACTTCATTCCCAATCTTGTTTCTCCTCGTTACAGCTAACTTTCTCCTCACAAACTTCATTCCCATGGCATCCATTTTCTAAATCTCTCTTACTAGGATTATTAATAATAAATTTTAAATCCAATATTTTAAATCCATTTCAGAGACATTGTGAAAGCCTGCCACCTGAAGCCATTAGATAAGCAAGACAAACTAAACAGTATTTCGGGAAAGAAAGGTGGCGGCACTGTGTGGAACACACTGGCAGCCAAGAAAAGAAACAGCTCCGATATGGAGATGACGGTGCAACATTACCAGCAAACAACTGTTCAGGTTAAACTCTGGCCATAGTTTTATTAAAAATTGTGTGTTTTAAATGGCAGCCACTTTGAACTCACCAAGGTTGCTATGGTTTATTCAGGGTGGCCTCAATTTTTGCGACAGTAGCCAAGTTCCCTGGGAACTATTGACGAGTCAGTTCTAACATTTTGGGTAGTGTTTATATTAATTTGGTGTTCAGTTTCAAATTCTACTTACCGCCCATACTAATCTAAAGCCATTTTGTCTCCATTGTTTTTATGTGTTTTTCTTCTGTAATATGAGTAGTTACAAAATTCCTCACTCGTTGAGCCACTTAACAAGGTACACTCATTTCATGTATTGAAAATTAGAATAATTGTATGTATTATTTTTAATATTCTCAGTGGGTGCATGGTCTAAGGCGCTACTCTTGCAGTAGACTAGACTGCCGATGACAGGTAGATTGAGGTTCGAAACTTGGTCGGGTGTACTGAGGGTGGTTTTTCCAAAATGGTTTCCCACTCTCCTTCCATGCGTATTTGAGTACACTTTCTTTAAATAAAGCCTTCCTCATCCCTAAAACCATTAGTGTAATAATTATTACATTAGCTTACAACCTGAATCGGTAGTAAGACACAATGAAAAAAAACCCAAAAAACTATAACTTACATTACCCACCCCTTCAAACAAGATTTGTTGTAAACATTTTTGAAAGGGCACATAAAAGAGTGTTACATTTTTTCCTAATAAAAGTTTATTGTGGGTTAATATATTAAGTTAAAAATTTAAGTTGTAAACCTTTTTGTTAATTATATTTAAATAATTGATCAAATCTTTAAAATGAATATATATATATTATTTTTTTACGCTCATCTCCTGAAAAAGGGGACTGACGCACCATACAAATTTAATAATTATGTGTTCTGTTGTGGTTTTAATTGTGATCTTTGAGGTTTATTTAAATAAATAGAGAAAAAGATTCTTTAATTATCTAGTTACAAACCTGTGACTTTTTTTATAAGAAAAACTTTTATATTTTTACCAAACAAAATGACCTGGTTCAGATTAAATTATAAAATAGTTGTTTTTTATTTAACATATATTTTTTTATATACTAATTCGAATACTTCAAAAATGTGTGTACCAATGAACACCTGTCAATTTGGTCTCTTTGTTCATTGCACACTCCTTAAGATTTTTTAAATTCTCTTTTCAAGCACTCTAAGCTAAGTGTTACTCTAATGTTAGGAGACTCCAGATTATTTATATATACAGCTGCTTTAATACCATGAGAATACTAAGAAACTCAGAACCTGCTGGTATTTGATCCAAATGTTAGGAGGTAGTTGGAAAATATTTTAAGAAATAACATTTTAACAATCTTAACATTAGCTTTTTATATATTTTTTTAAATTCATTTTTTTAACATTGCGTCTTACTACCTGTTCAGATTATACGCTTATATTCTAAGTAAGCTAGTGGTTTTAGGGCTTAAGGAGGTTATATTAAAGGAAGTGTACCCACATATGCGTGGAAGGAAAGTCGAAAAATCAGCCTCAGTTCGCTTGACTGAGATTCAAACCTCGATCTCCCCGTTATCAGCAGTCTAGCCTACTACAAGAGTAACACCTTAGACCATGTAGCCAGCAAAGCGGGTTTAACATTAGCTGAAGCTGTTAAACATAACTACTTTAATAATGATTTCGCTACCTTAAAACTACCTTTAGACAACTGTATTATACTTTGTGTTTCAATCATTCCTGTACTAAACTATGTTGCCTCTGTATGCAGCCCTCAGATGGTGACCGGTTGCCCGCCACGACTGCCGAGTTTGTCCAGGCATGGCGGCCGTTGGACATCTGCGACCGGCTGCAACTATTGAAGAAGATGGGTCCTGCAGCCATGGGACATCTTCTAAGGGTTGAAATCCCCGTGGGGATCTTGGGGGAGATCTTGCAGGCGCTACTGGCATTCCCTCCCAACACCAGTGATATTGTGCTAGTAGTCGGACTACTAGAAGCACTCTCGGAGGCGAAAAGGTCATTACTATTATTCATATACTAATCCTATAGGAATTACAAAAAAAAAAGCTTGACAAAATGATTATTAGCACCGCATCTCACTAGCCGTTCAGGTTACACACACACTAATGGCAGGGTGATTGTGAGATGAAATGGAGGACCTACAGTTTAACGTGGGATCCGAACCACGGTGGAGGCCTGGCATTCCACACATTCACAAGATGTATTGTCAGAGGTGAAGGAAGTGTTTGACAATTAGACAGATCTGTGCCGGGACCGAGAATTGAATCCCGGACCCCCAGTACAGAAGTCTTGACACCTTACCCCTAGACCGCCAGGTCACTCATCTTGACAAAAATTATTTATCAACCACTTCTGTTGTCTAGTAATCAGAGGTCCTGGCTATAGGTCCAGAAATCCTGGGTTTGATTCTCGGCAATTTCAGAATTATTCTGTGAATATGTGGGTTTAAACGGGGTCAAACTCGGCCCCGTGAGAACAAATGAGGAGCTACTTGAATAAAGAAATACCTGCTTCAATGGCCACATGGTCGAAAGCATCTCTCGCAATAGACTGGCTCCCAATGACCGGGAGTTTGAGGTTCTAATCCTGGTTGGGTGTACTGAGGGTGGTTTTCCTCAAATGGTTTTACACTCTCCTTCCATGAAAATGTGGGTGCACTTCCCTCTCAATTAAATCCTCCTGACTCCTAAGCTATTTGTGTAATTAGTACATAGATATATAACCCTAATGGGTAGTAAGACACAGCGTTGAAAATAAAAATACATTAATTATTGTTGACTTATAAACATAATGCGAGTTAAGCACGCGACTTACTTATCAAATGGGAGCCAATAAATGACCATGTTTCAGGTTCAGCCTTAGCCTACAGTTCCTAAGCTCGGTGGAGAAAGCAACAGGTCGTCAGCTTATGGAGAAACTCAATAGTAGTCTTCAGAACAGGCAGCAGGATCTTGCAGAGCAGGGCGTCACAGAGTGGACTGTGTTGGAGCTCAAGAACAAGTACAAAGTATAGAATAATCGCTTTCCTTGGTCTTGCTCAGCAACGAAACGTGTATATAAGGCTGGGGGTGCCCGACTCTTTCATTTTTCTTGTTCGTGTCCTTGTTCAAATGTAGAAGTAGTTATTAGTATAAGAAAGTTAAGTCTTTACATCTACCTGGAATTATTGCTAACAAGTTTTTGTGGGAACTTTAATACCAGTATTTTCTTTCAAATTATTTAGTGAAAACTATGAAATATCTATGATTTATGTGGTATTCAATTTAAAAGTATTTTTATATTTTGTAATTATTTATAGAGCCTAATCAATTTTTTTTTTTCATATTGCTTTAGTAACTTATTTGGGTATTACCATACTTTTTATACACATACAATTTGAATAATTTGAAACATCAGCAAAGTTGATACTTGAGAGCAGACAAATGACTGAGCACCTCACAAAGATTTGTATTTTAGATTTGATCTTTATATAAGCAATTCGTAGTTCACAGAGGTTGTGATCGCAGACACGTATAACCATATGCATATACATTTTAATTCTTGGTCTTTTAAGTGATGGGTACATTTTTCACACCAAAATTACATGAAAAGGTTTTGTTTTTTTGTTAATTTGGATCACGCTACATTAAAATAATACAATAAATACTGATGATTGATTTTGTCCTTCTTTGTGATAATCACCACCATCAGGAACTGTTTCCAATCTTTGGCCGGGTCTATTTAGTAAAATGCCTCCACCTGACTCTCCTTCCACCATTCTTCCTCCTGCACTCTCTTCCTCTCACTTGCACACTTGCTATATCTGTTCCTCACATCTCTTCCTTGGCCTCTAATCACTGGACTATATGATCGAAATACCACCTATTTTGAATAATATGATTTTATATTAACTATTTAAAAAACACTGTGTTAATTTGAAACATATGAAATATTTCATATTTAATATTACTTATAGCTATATTTTACATAAATAATTCTTGAGGTACACGTAACAAGCAAATTGAATGAGGCATTTAAGGTTTTATTGTGAGTGAAATCAATTTTGTAAATATTTGATACTGATAGTTATCAGTATTTTTAAATTATCGGGCACCCTTATTTTACTTCAATATCTTATCACAGATCTGTAAAGTTTAGAAATATCAATAGAACATCTACACAAAATAGAACCTTTTCATTTGTTTGTTTTTATGACTAAGGATTTTATTGTAATCCTTTATCATAACTTTAATGACCTCTACATATCCGACTTATCTATGTGAGTTTAGTTTGGTACATATTCTATTGACATGGATATACTTTATAGATACCTTGACAATCCTTTCTTGGTACAAATTAAGTGTGGAATTGATGGATTCAAATATTACTAAAGATTCATCAAAGTTTACATATGTGTTTTAAGATAATGGTTATATTTGCTTAGCTCGAAAGAGAGAGAGAGAGAGTTCAATGAGTTATTCGTTTCAATTAAAATAACATTTATGTGGATCCCTGACAACATTTTTACATGTTCTTTACAAAACAATATATGTAAATTATGATCTTTACAGAACAATTTATGTAAATTATTGTAGTGCAAGACATAAAGCTTTGTAGTACTGTAATACAGTATTACACTAATATTACTTTATAATATATTTTAAGTATGCTTTATTGCCAATATGAAAGTTCCTTTTGGCTCATAAATAACAAACCTTTATTCAAGATCTACTTTTAAGTTTTTTAGTACGAGATGTCTTGGTAAATATGATTGAAAATCTTGCTCACGGTCTTTATTATTCACCCACACGTTTAAAAAAATTACCTAATTTGACATAAGCCAGTCAACTGGGAGCTAAACACGGGGTTTGGCAACAATGGTTCAAACAGTTGTGAGACTTGTTCATACATATAGTTGCCCCAAGTAACATACTACATTTTCTATTTACTCTGAGTTGAACTCGCGTCGTCATATTGGGAAAAATGGCGGCGAAAAACGTTTTACTCTAGGATTTTAAGAATATCTCACTTGCGGTAGGTCCTACCATAAAATGTGTTCTTAAAAGAACTAAAGATTGCTTTATTTCCTACAGTAAAGTTTTTTTTTTTCATTTTTCACATAAAACAAATAGTTTTTGTTAATGTACATGAACATTTTGTAATACACAATAATTTAGTTTTATTTACAGTTTATTAATACAGTTGTTATTTATTAAGTTGTGCTTAACCTTAAAACCACAAAGAAAGAAAGAGTTAAGGTTGAGTTCACACAAAAAAAACACCAAGGAAATCGGCTTTTTATTCAAAGCATTATTTACATATGAAAAAGTAGCTTAGCAATGTTTTTCCAGCAAAACTATTCAGACAGTTTTATTTTCTTGAAGTTGAGGGGAAAGTCCACATTAAAATGAATGTCTTTTGTTTAACTTTTTGATGTTGAAGGTCCGCATTGTGTGGTTAATCATCTTCTTTGTCTTCAGAAATTAAATTCTGTAGCTAAATATCATTATCTTGCTCGATGAAGCAATTGTATTATATTTGGAAGAAGGTATAGGAAAGGTGGATAGAAACATAAAAGGGACGAACACAATATGGCTTTTACAATGAAAAGAAGAACACAGTTCACACTTTACATTACATGTATGTTCTGCTTTTCATTGTAAAAGCCATTTTGTGTTCGTCCCTTTTATATGTTTCTATCCACCTTTCCTATACCTTATTCCAAATATAATACAATTACATCATAAAACGAGAAGAGTTTTTCCTCATCTATATCATCAGGAAACAATACACTATTTAAGCATGACTGTCCCCTGCATTTCACACAAATTATAGTGCATGTCATTCCAATCTTTTTGCAGAAACACAACTTTCTGCATCCTTTTTTTATTTGTATGCAGAAACTTTAGGACTTCTTCAGAAGCAGGTTAAAGTAAAGTGGGAATTGGAGTAAGGTTGTTTTTGGTACATTTCTGACTCTGTTGGAGATAGGGATGCAAGATTTAACTTCTTGCAAGTGATCTTGCAGAACGATGGAAACGATGAAGGTTGAGGTAATTGTTTCCATCCTATGCCACATGAAGTGCTAGCTCAACTTGTTGGCCTGCAGCCTCTATTTGATCCATACTGGAATTAGGGTCCTTATACACTTTAACATTTTCTTGTAAATTTGAATTCCTTTATAAAATCTTTACTAATTTCCCTTTTCCTTGTCGAAATAAGGTTGAAGTTTTGTCACATCCACTAAACGCATGTAGAAGTTGAATGTTTTCGGTTATAACTTTCTTCCCTTCTAAACTTTGGCAAGAATGCAGCTGGTGACCAATTTTCCCTCTTCTTGGTTTGATAAAGTAGAAATTTGATTTAGATGTTGCTAAAGCTGACAAAATAACTAAGTGGCCAACGTTCTTGCCAACATTAACATCAGACTTATACTAAAGTAACATAGATATAACTGTATTTAAAATCGAACATATTGACCAGAGTCTTAAAAATTTTGGGTCAACATATTGATGAGTAGAGGTGTGCAAGGCTTCGTAACTTCGACTTGGCTCTGAAACAAATTTCAGCTTTGACTTTGCATCGAAAAATTTCCGGCTTCGACAAGCAATAATACTTAGAATGTTATTATTATATGGCCATAAATTGAGATGATGTATATTTAAAAAATGAGTAATATGAAGTACTTGACTTGTAAGTTGTGATGATAATTTGATTTGTCACATTAAAACAAAATATTACAAACAATTGTGCTACAAAACAATTTCAAGAAATTTTAGTCTCTAATGGTATGCATAAATAACCAAAATATAATATTTTTTCATTTGTAAAACAACTAAAAAAAATATTTGAACTTCTATACTATATTTTATATTCGATTCGAGTTTGCTTCAAATTGAAAAAGTGGATTTCTCACACCCTTAGTGATAAGACTTGCTTTATTCTTTTCATTCGAAAGGAATCTTTCCTGGGACATATATGTATAGATGCTACCACTATTTCATCAAAAATGATATCACTTGAGAAATTGATGCATGAACGTCGAAGACCTTCCGTGCTCTTATTAGTTGTGTTTGAAGGATTGTTCGGTTAGCCAGCAAATACTATTATCGTATTGTCTGTGTAGTACTTCTTGACATAAATATCGAGGAAAATGTTTCCTGTTGATGCTATAAAAAAAACCTGTGACAAGCTGCTACAGAAAAACTTTTGATTTTGCAGGAAAAATGAATAGAAGCTGTTTTTGTAGGAAATTAACAGATCATTATTTCGTCATTTTATGCTAGGAACTACATAAAATAAAAGATATAGCCACAATTTTTTTTCAATATAGCGACGCGAGTTCACCTCAACGGTAGAAGAATTGATATGTAGAATTTAGGGTATAAAGCTAAATAAAACCCCCCAACTATGAAGATTGTCTGTATTATTTCCCCCATTGACTGGGATAACAATGCAAATCTTAAATATACATTGTTATCTAAAAGATTACTCGGTTAAATCATAGTTATATTTTACTGGCGAAAGTACAAATTATGTAGAATTCTTAAAACTAATATAATTTATACAGTACAATTGACTATCAATTTTAACATTACAATTTACTATTTGATTTTACTACAACGAAGAGCAAGGATCAAGATTCTATTTTATGGAACTATATTTGTAAACGGATATGAAGATTGGTGACAATATAAACAAATCTATTAAAATAAACATGTATGTTAATATTCCCCACGCAATATTGACTGTTAAATGTTGCTCTGTATATTGTATGTTTGTTGTATGATCTCTTTAATTAATTAATTCCTGTGAAACACTGCCCTAACTTTCATACAGTCTTAGCAATGTGCTCGAGTCAAACTTGAAGTGAACATTTGAGGTCAAATGTGTTTTGTGACTTAAAATATTTTGAGAATCATTTCAACACCATATAAAATAATAAAGGTGTTTTATGAAAATATGGAGCCATAGACATACATATTCAACTATAGTTCAGATTAAGATAAGAGGGCTACCTCTGTGAGGAATTGCCGCGCAGATGTTAAGTTTTAATGCACTATTTAATTATACAATAGGTTATTTCAAAATATGGCTCGTTCCAAAATAAAGTCGAAATATTCCAATAAGGCTCTTTTACCTCAACAACCTTATAGTTGGAGTTTTATCACTAATTTTTTTTTTGTTGCAAAACTGTGACATTAGCCCATTTTAAACGACGTTTGACCGTTCAAGCATATTTGCGGAGCTATGCATCTAGGATTGATGAAAAAGGGATCTATATTTAGCCTTGCTCTAACAAATACAGTAATTTTTGATAGGCTCATGGGTGACCTGGCGGTCTAGGGGTAAGGTGTAAGACTTCTGTGCTGGCGGCCGGGGTTCAATCCTCGGTCCCGGCACAGATTTATCTAGATCGCCAAACCCTTCCTTCACCTCTGACAAGACGTGTATTAATAACAACTTGTGAATGTGTGGAATGCCCAAACCTCCACCGTGGTTCGGATTCCACGTTAAACTGTAGGTCCTCCATTTCATCTCACTATCACCCTACCCTTACACATTAGCGTAAGTGTGTATAACCCGAGGTGCTAATACTAATACTACTTGATAGGCTCATAACAGAAAATTGATAAATTTTTGATAACTAGCAGGGAATCTTAAGATAAGAAGTTTCAGTTTTATTTCCTTTCTTTCTTAGTGACATGAGAAAGGGTGGTTGTAGGTGAAGTGTGAAAGGGAGTACAAGTTTATACAGGATATATCGGTAACCATTGTATTTTAAGTCGGGTGGCCTGACATCGATCGATGCTTTCTCGCATACAGAGGTGGCCGCCTTAAGCAGACAACATCTGTACAATGGTATATTTTAAGAAGTATTACATGTTTAGTTTATATTTAAATAAAAAGATAGGCATTCAAAATTAAAAGCATACTTGATCTCACATTTGTGTGTGTAAGTCCAAGTTGAACAATCGTAAAACTTTTATATCAACACGTATACATTCCATGTTGTTTTAAATGTTATCGCTGTGTCATAAATGTTTATTAATGTGATGTCAATTGCACAAGGTATGAGTAACTCAAGACAACGGACTCCAAATTCTTTGGTTTGTAAACTAGAGCAAACCAGGTGTTTTAATTCCAAACTAAGGGTAAATACAAACAGACAGCGACGTGATCACGACCCGACGATGTGATACATTTACACCTGACAAAAGAGCAGGCAAGCAACGCACATACATCATTGCGAAGCAGGGAGGCACTACTCTAGTTGACAAAATGGCTTTGTCAAAACTATCAATCAAGGTGTTTCTTGGTAAACATTCTCATTTTAAATGGAACATCTTGAAAGAACAGGGATGGAAAGATGTGTCAGGACAGAGAGTATTATGGGAAATATTACCATTTGTTTCCCACTCTAAGGTGACAACAATGTCAACCCACGACCTTTAATTATATTCTCAGTAAAGTCCTGGATGTTTTAGAGAAGCAAACCACAAACTGTGGCCTGGAAAATACTTCGATAATCAGGAGCTTGACGTCCATCTATCGGCTTGCTAGGCCTGTCGTAGATTCATATGCCTTACAATCTAACTTAAGACTAGGGCAGGCACAACATCCAGTCCACGGTCGTTAATTTATCAATGTGAAAGTGTAAGCTCGCAGTTCAACAATGATACATTTTTCGGCTGTACTAGGAATCAAACAAGAGACCCTTAGCTTAGCAGACACACACACACACACGCACACATACTACCGACAGAGCTAAAGTGTCGGACTCGTTTAAAACAAACTACTTTATTCTAAAGTGTATTGCCTTGGTCCGTCTCACGTCGCTCGATCTCACATTGCTGCCTGTTATGACTCTTAAGCTCTGTCTACTGTCGTTCTATAAGTCACATCGATTCGCGCCGCTGCCTCTGTGCGCTTACCCTAAGGTTTCTTAAATGTGTAAGCTAATTTTTTTGCTAACAATTTTTTTTGCATTGTTTCTTACTACCCAACTGTTTTATTTAATTACACTAATTAGTTAAGGGTGGGGATGGTATAATATATTAGAAATGTACCCAGCTAAGATTCAAACCTTAACCTCCAGTTTATTGTTAAATTGATGCTGGTCCATATATTTTAAATTTTTTTTTAGGAAAAGTAAGATTGACAAATGAGAAAATGTAATATACAACTCACTTTCGTGGCCGCATGGTCTAAGACATCACTCTTGCGATAAGACTAGACTACCATTGACTGGGGGATCAGCGTTTTAATCTCAATCGGGTGATTGAGGGTGATTTTTACCAAATGGTTTTCCACTCTGCAACTGAGGGTACACTTCCTCTAAATTCAATCTCCCTCATCTTTAACACATTAGAGTAATTAGTACATATATGTACAAGCCAAATGGGTAGTAGGACATGGTGCTAAAAGAAGTTATATATATATGCATTTAAATTGTTTAACATGCAGATGAATACATAATTTTAAATTCTATAATTATGTGTTTTTCATTAATTTCTTACATAAATACAATAAATAATCTTTTGTGTGATGGGGGTGTAAATTGCTATTTTAAAATATATTTTTGTATATCCTCAATTTTCTAAAGTTTGATAATTTATTTAGTCAGAAATTAATTTATATAAAAAAAATCTTCTTGAAACAAGACACAATCATTGTCATTAATCAAATATGTGATAAGTTTATGAATGAATGATTTTTTTTTTAAGTTCCTAATGTTAAAAAATATGTATAAATATATGTTTTGGTTTTAATAGCTATACTATTTCTTTATGTGGGCTTAAAATGTATATAATGCTAAATTGACAAGCCTACACTATTATTATTAAAGGCTTGTATACATAAATGTCCTTGCAATTATGTAAAATCTCCAATTTGGTGCAAAAATCATGACTCAACTGATAATGCTCAATGCCTTAGAAAGCAATTTATGGCAGAAAAGCCAATATATCATAATATAGATGTTTTAGTTAAATATCCCGAGACATACATTTTTATTCTTAAGAGTTTGATTTTGGGAAGCAATCGAATTAATGTAATTAAAAAAAATGATTTTAAGTTAGCAAAATGAAATAAAGTACTAAGCAAAGCTATTATTTTTTGTTAATTATGGTTATAACCCCACCTAAACATTATATTCTTTAAAGTGAAAAATCACACCTGGACACAGGGCTATCTATAGAGTCAGGTGGCTGCGTTATCTGACAGTTTTGATTCTTAATAGATCCCACATTTGTAGCCGACGATTTCCGTATGTCCATCACAGACTATGCCTTAAGATGAGTGAAGAATTACCCTATCCTGGATAGCTCAGTGGTTAGAGCATTGGCGTACTAAGCCAAAGGCCCCCGATTTGATTCCTGTATCCAGGTGTTATTTTTCAATTTAAATAAAGTAAGTTTATATTAATATACACAATTTGTAAAAACTATTCAGATAAAATTAACATTCAGTATACAGAAATATTTTATTAATTTCTCATGAGAAATCATCATATATTCATGTAAAATATAGTAAAATAGCGTTATTTGGAACAGTAGAAGAGTTGAAATAAAGATAAATGTTTTTGGTGTGCTCATTAGCAACAATTGATCTTAAGCTTCTATGAGCTATATAAGACAACTAATTGGCAGGTTTTGTCTGAGTACCAAACCCTTCCTTCACCTCTGACAAGACATCTTGTGAATGTGGGGAATGCCAGGCCTCCACCGTGGTTCGGATTCCACGTTAAACTGTAGGTCCTTCATTTCATCTCCCAATCACCCTACCATTACACATTAGCGTAAGTGCGTATAACCCGAACGGGTAGTAAGACGCGGTGATAATAATAATAATAATAATAAATTTAGTATTAAAATTTATTTTATTTTGTTCATTTCATTGTGTATGTAACGAGAAAAGTAAAAATATTACTAATTATGTTTTGCTATAATTTTTATCTAAAGATACAGTACTACCTCAGTTTTGAAATTTAGACTACTAATAATTTCTTCCATTTTTCTCTTATATACATAATTTTTTTTTTTTAAAAACACACGCGCACACACGCACACTAGGGTGTCCCAAAAAATGGAATTAATTTTTTTTTCGCATACCCTCTTATTTTTTTCCTTTTGTGTCAAAACAATTGTAAATAAAGTTCCATGTAATTTGAACTACGGCAACCCGTGCCGACTTGCATATAAACGTGTCAGTCAGTACATGTGTACTTGAACGAGCGAACACTGACGACACGTGTCTGTAGCGGAGCACCCAACAGCTGCAAATGGTAAAGATAAAACAAAAAAGATAAAGGAAGGTTTTGGAATGCTTCGACACTGAAATTGTGCAACCCATGAAACGTGTCAGTACCAATTCACTCAAGACAGCGCACGTCTTCGTGTCAATGTGCTTATAATTCCAAGTTGTTTAGTTAGTAAATGTTTGTATAGTTTTTAATCAGTGAACAGAACATGGCAGTGGAATTGCGTAGTTCTAATAAAGTGATATTTTTAATAGGTAATATAAGACATCAAATAACGGGTTCAAAACTTCCGTCTAATGGACAAGTTCTCGCAGTTTTGTTTTACAATATTCGAGAAGTAAATTTAAGTGTTAATGAAAGTGCAAATCTCACTATTCGCGAATGTATTATATTTTGAGAAAAGGCACTCATACCTACCAAATTGTGTGAGGAAGCTTGTTAATATGTATCAAGTTTGGAGAGACTTACAAAAAAATGCAAAGAAATTACAAGACGTATTCAAGCGGCGACAACAAGAATTTGTAATTAATTTAGACAATTTGTTCGACATTGCACATGCTGATGCACTTCAATTAATGAAAATAGAGGAAGATAGGATGTTCTTGCAGCGCCAAAGAGAGCCGGGCCGACCCGGTCACTTAGGTGGAGTGGATAAAAAACTGGCCAAAAAAGAGGAAAGGGCACGACTTCCGAGCTGTCAAAGAAGACAATCGGCGAATAAAATATGTTTCCGATTCAACATCCTCGGCATCATACGAACCATTGCAAGAAGATTCCTCTTCGAATTCTAGTGAAAATATGGATTCAGAAGATTTCCCAACACTGATCGAAAGCTCAGAACCTGGGACAAGTAAATCAGTATTGAGGAAAGACTTTATTACTCCAAAGTTAGTTGCTGCATTAGACAGGTGTCAGTTAAGTATGCGAGATTCTGTGTTTATTCTTGAAGCTACTATTGATGCACTTGGATTTAACATTGACGAATTTCCGATAAGTAAGTCTTCAATTCAAAGAATCCGAACAGAAAAACGGAAGGAACGTGCGGAAAACATAAAAATTGATTTTCAAAACGAGGTACCGGATGTAGTGACCTTACATTGGGATGGCAAACTGTTGCCTGCTTTGAGTGCTCGAAAATCGAAAGAAGAACGCTTGCCTATAGTTATTTCATTTGGACTAAAAGAACAACTCATTGCTGTGCCGAGACTGGATAATTCCTCAGGCAAAGAACAGGCGCAGGCTATTTGGAAGGCGATCCTAGATTGGAATCTCGAAAACAAGTTCCAAATTCTCTGTTGTGATACTACGGCTTCGAATACAGGTCGTTTTAATGGTGCTTGTACGCTCCTCGAGCAAAAATTTGATAGGGAAATGCTTTTTTTCGCTTGCCGCCATCATGTATACGAACTGGTGTTAAAGGCCGTATTCGAAGTGAAAATTAAACAAGTGACAACAAGCCCCGATATTCCACTCTTTAAAAAGCTCAAAGAGAATTGGAAAAATATCGATCCCACTAAAATACAGTGCTATAGAGAAACAGTGGAACTGTTCAGAACCGTACCCGAACTTGAAAATTTGCTGGACTTTTACCGAGATGAACTTAAAAATGTTATGGTCAGAGAGGACTATCGAGAGTTGATCGAACTTTCTATGGTATTTTTAGGTGGAGATGCAGAAAAAAAAATTAAAATCAGACCTCCGGGTGCCATGCACCAAGCTAGATGGATGGCCCGAGCGATTTACTCCCTAAAACTATCGTTATTTAGTTCTCAGCTGAAATTAAACACCAAGGATAAGAAAGCACTGTTAGATGTCTGCTTGTTTATCGTAACAATCTATGTTAAACCATGGCTTCAATGCATTTTGGCAGTTAAAGCACCCTACAAAGATTTGTGCTTTTTGAAATCTTTGAAAGCTTACGAAAATGTGAATGAAAATATCTCGAAAGCTGCTTTACAGAAATTTCTCCAGCATTTATGGTATTTGACTGATGAAATAGCAGTATTAGCACTTTTTGATGATGATGTGGACGAAGAAACAAAATTAAAAATGGTGGCAAATTTACATAGAGAAAATTTCTCGACCCATAAGAAAAGATACATTCCATCGAAGGAAGAACTTTGTGGTTCATTGTATGGTGAGTTTGATACATTGATTTTGTAATTGTTTATTTAGTTAGTTATTTATATCACGCAATTGTTACCTGTTATTTTTTTTACAGAAAAAAGCATCGATGATTTCATATCAGTCAAAAGCCATTCATCGTTTTCTAGACTCAAAATTGATGATAGTTTTCTCAACGAGAGTCCCTCTTCATGGGAGAATAACGCTTCTTTTCTAGACGCAAAAAAGACGATATCAATACTTAGAGCAGTGAACGATACAGCTGAAAGAGCGGTAAAACTAATGCAGGACTTTCATGGATTAATAACGGTTGAGGAGGAACAAAAACAATTTTTGTTTCGTTGCGTACAAGAACACACGAAGATCTATCCTGACTGTAAAAAGCAAACATTGAAACGAAAATATGTTCAGTAATGTTTCTTTTACTGTAATATGTTAATAAATATCTGCTTTGATTAAAATGGTGTCTTATGTACCAAAGAAACATACATTTTACAATCTTTCCGTAGTATTCCCCGTACAAGATCTCACGTTCAAGTTTGAAGTAAAGTCGGCACGGGTTACCGTTATCTTATTGCAATAGTACATTTTATTTAAGTTACTGAGGTGAAATAGAAAAAAAATAGAGGGTATGCGTATTCGACTTTGCAAAAATTTTTTTTTACCTTGTATCGTGGGACACCCTAACGCACACACACACAAAAGATGTTGCCACGTATAAGATAACCATTGGTATTTGTGTAGTATTTTATATAATTTATTTCAATATTTATTATATTTTTAATGTATTATCAAAATAATTTATGAAGATGTGTAAAAGTCGGAAACTTTTTTTTTGCAAGTTTTCATTCAGCTGTGAGAGACACATTTTCAAATGAAACTAGCAGTTCTCTGTATGTATTAAATAACGAATAAATATTTTTTATTTAAGCTTTGAACATATAATTGAGCTTAATATTTTGAGTATCTTCTTCTTAAATTATGACATTTTAATCAGCCCAATCATAAATAATTGTACTTAATAATAGTCTAATAGGTTCCTATGTGAGCTAGGAAAATAAATGGTATGAAATTCCGCACGGACTTTCTCTCTCTTTTGTTTAAAAATGGAGATATTTACTCAAAACTCGTAATATATGTGAAACGAAATAATATACACTAGCAAACCCAACATTTTTTAAGTCCCAGTTTTAAATTATGTAATTTTATTTTTAAAGAATGTCCTTATTTGTATGTTTGAACCAATAAAAATGATCGATTTTGGGCCCACAAGGGTCAACACTGTATTAAAATTTCAACTTCCGGTTAAAATTTTAGCATTTTATTATGTGTTTCGCATCTTAAAATCATTGCATTGCTATTCAATTCCTCATTTATAAATTTTTACCAATATAAAATGTAGATATTGACTATTGAGTCTAAAATGAAGGAGATAAATCATTGTTGCACAAACATTTCTCCTAAGAGGTTAAAGGAAAAATAACAAACTTTTGTGAGAGACTTACTTATATTTAATTACTCTAGGGCATTACAGAAAATTGTTGCGTTAAAACCTAGTATCTCTTTACAACTAAAGCTCACAAAATTGTATCAATATATTTGCCAATATCTCAGAAACTGTTGGTTTTATAAAATATATTTCAAATAAAAGTTTTTTATTTTTAATAGTACTACAATTTTGCAATAATAAGTTATTTAGTATCTCAAATAGTTGCGGAGATAAGAAAATTTCCATTTCTGTAAAGTAACCTAAAATTCATTTTCATAAGAAAATGGAAAGAGCCATTTTATTTATAATCTTAAATCAACGGCTAGATACAAATTTTAATCAAAATTGATTTTCTCCCTTTTAGCTTTTTGCTAATCGACTCTTAATTTTAGGGTTAAACAGACACACGGCATTGCAAAAACCACTTTTTAGGTGTTCAGGGGTAATGAGACGTCCACATCCATCAACATTTCGGGTTAGATTTTTTTAAACTGTCGCAATACCTTTAGTGCTAGTAAAGTTATATATATATATAAAAATTGCGTATAGCTTGAAAGTTCTTGGTTTTATAAAAATATGTTTCAAATAAAATATTTGTATTATAAATAGACCTACATATTTCCAACGATAAGTAATTTCATATCTCAAAAAGTTACAGAGATATGATAAATAAGAAAAATTTACACTTCAGACCAGAACCCTTGAATTCATTTTGCTGAAATATTGAGAAATACAGATGCTCAGAGATGAAATTTAATCAAATTTAATCAAACTCATTAGAGCTGATTTTGAGTAAATAGATTTTCTCTCTTTTTGCTGTTCAGTAAATTACCCTTAATTTTAGGGTTAGGTATCCAATTCCAAAAACCTCTCAGGGCAACCCTATGAAAACCCTAGATACCAAGTCTTAGCCCGACCGGTAAAATAGTTTAGGTTCTAGTCCGAGGTACAGACAGACGAAAATTCAAAAATGACAATTTAAATTCAAAGGTTCATGAAACGTCAACATTCATCAAAATATCGAGTTCAATTTTTTTGACGATCCCAATACTTTCTCTACCTGTAAAATAGTGAGAAAGTAAAAAAAACAACACTTTTAACAGCTTTTATTATTTTTATTATGGTAATCTTTAATACACAATCATACATGTTGAAAATAAAGTTTTTTTAACACAGAGTGGCTACAAAACATAATTTACAAAATTCCCTGACTTTTCCAGGTTTTCCAGGCAATATATTTCAATTTTCCCTGCCTACTTTTTTCCAGTTTTAATGGCGGATGATGACTTTTGTTTTATTTATTATTGATCACATATTAAAAAAAGTTTGTATCTACTAAACATAAATGGTTTTATTATTTATTTAAAAAATTAAAATGTTTTTTTATTTAGGTATTATTAACTTTTGTTTTAGTGTTGGTTGCAAAATTAACGGGATATTTTAGAAATATTTTTTAATTCCCTAACTTTTCCTTATTTTTAGTTAAATTCCCTGACATTTCCCTGCTATCCAAAACTTCCCTGACTTTTCCATGTTTTCCCTGTCTGTAGCCACCATGAATGCTATGAAATATTTTTATGATTGTTTTTTTCAAATGCATACTACTGGAATAAAAACTTAAATTTTTCCAACACCTCTTGTGAAAGTAATGCGAGTTAGACTGAAAAATGTTTTCTACACAAACCAAGACTCTAAAATCCACATCATCACCCAGTATTTCGATAGTCATATTTTTTTTTATATATAAACTTAGTACAGTTGTTACGAACAGTGCCACTTTATTCTGTGAACCACTTGTCGAGAACAACTGCTCTAGAATAGAATAGTACGGAGAATGTTCGTTCTGTGGCAAGAAATTGATTCTTGGTGCACAATTATATATAAAGTCTTATATTAATATTTATTTGGCAAAACTAAACAAAAATCACCTAGAAGTATAAGCTTGCTAAAGTCTACTTGAAAGCATCCTGAGTACCAAGGCAGCTATTGTATATTTCGACTAACTTAATGGGTGTCACCTCAGATTAAGTTGCTACAATATCTAACTATATATTGAGCGGTCATGTCAGACTGGGTAACCCCCAATAAGACTAGCACTGCGATGTACAGTATGATTTGCTCATCAGAGTCCTCAGATGTCGGCAAGAGAGGAACTAAAACTTTTTTTTTTTTGAGATCAAGAAGTCTCGAAAAATCTTTGGCTACCAAGATTACCAGATTTAACACCACACCGACTTCTTTCTGTGGTAGTTATTGAAGGGAACTATTATTATTATTATTATTAGCACCATGTCTTACTACCCGTTCGGGTTATACGCACTTACGCTAATGTGTAATGGTAGGGTGATTGTGAGATGAAATGGAGGATCTACAGTTTAAGGTGGGATCCGAACCACGGTGGAGGCCCGGCATTCCCCACATTCACAAGATGTCTTGTCAGAGGTGAAGGAAGGGTTTGGTAATCAGATAAAATCTGTGCCGGGACCGAGGATTGAACCCCGGCCGCCAGCACAGAAGTGTGACACCTTACCCCTAGACCGCCAGGTCACCCTGAAGGGAACTAAACCCCACACAATGACAGTCCTCAAAGAAGCTATAAGCCAAAAGAGATTGAGCTCACTTTAAGTCAAAGTATTCCAAAATTTAGAGGGTTATTTGGAAAAGTGCCTAAATATATGCGAGGACCATTTTCAATCACACTGTTTAAAGGTATGTGTACATACATTTTCAGGACAAACTATACATAAAAAGAGATATCAACAAAAGTTTGGGGCCTCCAGTGAGCAAATCATCCTGTAGTTTACCTTATCTCCACATTACATTCAAACATACTATATCCGATAAGGCTTTATTAGTTTCAGACAGGCTATGAGTTAAGTTTCTGCAAAGCTCCTCATGGTTTTATACGAGCAGCCTAAAAAGTTATCAATTAAAACAGCTATTACAATTATTGAAATTAAAAATTACTTTGCACTATGTTTACTACTGCAATGTTCAGTCTTTCCCTTCACAGCATGATTTTTAATTTCCATCAATTGGTTTTGAGATATAGATAGATAGATCTTAAGAATTGGGAACTATCCCCTTTTGAAACATGTGTAGATATTTTTAAGGTATTTTGAAAGTTATTATATAACAAAATAAGGTTCCACTTCATAACAATTATAATTCACAAAATACCTAAAACAAATTCAATTGATGCCTTTTAAAATTATTCTTTAACAAAGTATAAAAGGTCTGCTTAAAGTTAAGTTTACTAAAAAAGACTTTTTTTTTGTTTAATGCACATTAGACAGTAACAAAAAGGAATGTAAGCATTATAATGTTTTTAAATTACACCGTGACAGTTATTTTTTTTTTATTGTTAATGAGATGGAACAGAAACCAGTTAAAACAACAATCAAAACCACACAATTTATTTTTTCCATATCATAATAATAATAAATTTGAAGTTGAAATGAATTAATGAAATATGCAAACATCCACTAAATAAAATATATTCTACTTTACAAAAATATTCAAATTATTATTATAAAATTTGTTATTTATCTTAACAAATTTGGCAATGGTGATTTGAATTAAAATTACTAAATTTTTAATGTCATGTCTGTTAAACAGGCACAGACATGATGAAACCTTATTTGTGTAAGGGGAAGTGGTGAGGGGGACTGGTGGGGGGAAGAAGGGGGGAGTGGCGGCAAGCAAAAAAGTTTTTTTTAGGGACTTGAATTCCCCCTGATAAATATTTGAAAATTGTATGTCTCTGTCCCTAAAAGTTGTATGGGGGGTGATCGTCCCCAGAAATTTTTCAAAATTTGGATGTTTCTAGAGGCTATTTGGGGTGATACTCTTGAGAAAATTTTTGAAAATCAGATGCCTCTTGAAGCTATTTTGAGTAGTACTTACTCACCCTGAGTAAAAAACAACCTAGATTCCTGTAGAAGCTACCATTTAAAATGGTCTTCATTGAGAAATTTTTTAAATTTAGATGCCCCTCGAGGCTATTCAGAGTGATCCTAGCCTCCATTTATGATAATTTGATGCTATATAAGCTTTAAGCTCTCCTCAAGCAATTTCTTTTTTAATCTAAAGGTATGTTTTTAGATGTTATTTGAAATAATCCTCACCTAAATATTTTTGAAAATTGAATACTTAAGCTCTTCTCAAACAATTTCTTTTTTAATTTGAAGGTACGTTTTTAAATGTTATTTTAAATAATCCTCACCTGGATATCTTTGAAAATTGAACGCTTTTAGAAAATGTTTAGAGTTATCGTCAAGTATTTTTTTTTTTATTATATGCTTTTGTAATCTATAGGGAGTGGATACCTCTCTACAAATTTTTGAAATTGAATGCCTCTAGAACCTGGCACATTTTTTAAAAGTGAACTCGTGTACAAGTTATTTTCAGCTTAATTCAAGTCTTTCAGCTTCACATTAGAGAATATCAGGTGTGAAATACATCTAGAGGGAGGCTAGTTTATTGCAAGAGGGGCAGTGACCCCTGAAATTTTCTTGAAAATTAGATGCCTCTTAGAAGCTATTTGGAATGTTCTTCTTGTGGAATTTTTTTAAAAATTAAATGCTTTCAGAAACTGTATGGAGTGGTGTGAAAATTCTTCAAAGTTACATGCATCAATAAGCCATTGGGAATGGGTTTACCCTTGAAATTTGGACAGCCCATTAAGCTATTAATAGTGCTCCCCACCTGATTTTTCCTGACAAGATTAACTCTAAAAAAAATTTAGAGTGTGATTTAAGGCCATCATTCAGCTTCATATTCGATAATATCAAAGGATTGTGAAATGTATCTCGGGGAAGTGGGGCAAAGACAATGATCCCTGTAATCCCTTCGTTTACACCGCCAATGGACAGGCATAAATTATAAGTAGACCTAAAAAATTAAGAAAACCAATAGCAAATTATTACGTTATAAAACAAGTGCTAACGAATTGTACCAACTAGTGCTCAAGTTTATACGGTACATGTCACAGATTGTTTCATGAGGCGATCTTTGATATAATGAGAAAATTATATTAAACTAATTTTTTATTATTAGCCTAATCTTGTTAATTAGAAGTATACCTTAACCAAATAATGATGGATATTTTTTCGTTATAACTTAATATATATTAAGCCTACAAAGCAATCAAAATGGGAACCAAAATCCAACTATTCCACATATTTTTCAATTTTGAGAATTGAGATGAAAAGAACCTATTGAACATGTAAAAAATGATTGGTGTGAATAGGATATTGAAAATTGGTTGTATAATTTTGACATATTATGTGAAACATTTTTCTATTGTTGGATAGATGGAATACCTAATGATTTTTTTTCCCTTCACCAATAAGCAATTCAGAATATTGATAACAAAAAGTGGCAGTTAGTTAATAAAAATACATATTAATTCACTGATAAAATTGCCAAAACAAAGCACTCAATATAATATGACTAAATTTATAAGTAATATTTTATAAAATTAAATTTGATTCTATGTAAAAAATAACAAAGAAACTTTTAATATAGTTTAAACTTATTAATAAATTCCTCAGAAAAACAAGAACAACATTATATTATGATTTAGAGAAAACATATAAAAGATAAAGAAAAAAAAAACAGCACTCTCTGAACTTTTAAGAACAACAAAATAGTTCCAACTTTTTTCCCCCCTCCGGTAAAGCTTTTATTTAACGATCAAATATAAAACGAGCTTCAACAAGTCTAATTTTTATGTTAACATTTCAAAACATTGTTAGTAAAATATGTATAGCTTCAATCTATAACTGTACCAAACTTACATAAATATACATATAACACAGATATGTAAATTACACTGAATAATCAAAGACCCCTGAAGTGTGAAAAGCGAGTTTTATTTCCCAATTATTGGTATATAGCACCAGAAGAGTTCAGCTATAATAGTTATACTATGGTTCTTCGTAAAGGACCAAACTATACAAACAGGTCTTCTTTGACTTGTTAATTCAAGCTTAACAATAACATCCCCCAATCCCAAGAGCCTCACTCTAGTGGTGAGTACTATATACAAATTATGTTCTATTTTAAAGAATAATGAGTTGTTTCCAAGTGGGAATATGTTTAAAAATAAAAGTGATGATGGATTCCAAATACTTCAATAAATGTCTTGTTTACTTGCGAGGCTGATGAATTACGCTGGGCTTGGTGCTGTGCGCAGGGCGGGGGTCATGAGTCGGGACTGGCTTGTCGTGGAAACTTTGAACGGCTTCAGTTGGAAAATCAGCATTGCCTCTTACAGGTGCTCCGGAAATTGTCAATGATTTTGGTGGACTGAGAAAGTGAAATATATATATCTTTTCAGCAACCGGGTCTTACTAGTTCGGGCTATATGCCTTACGTACTAATTTTGCCAATGGTACGATATTAAGGACGAGTAAGGTTATCTAAAGGAGTGTACTCATTTACATGGAGGGAAAGTGGAAAGCCATTTGAAAAAAGCTGCCTCAGAACACCCGACTGAGATTAGAACCTTGATCTCCCTGCCTCAGACCATGCAGCCACCGAAGCAGGTCATTAAATATTAATGTTTAACTGTGATTAGGTAGGCTAGGATTTTTTTAATATTTAAAAATTAAACTTAGGCCAATAGAGAATTATTCTATAATATATTTATTTTGTTATTGTTGGAATTTACTTTTGTTGGTGTTTGTACCCATGAATGGTAAAATATATTTAATTTTCCATAAAAGTCAGAAAAAAAATAAAGAATTGTTACATAGGTTGCCTGAACTACATTACATACTATTCCTAAATTAACTTTTACAATTGGCTTATATATACATTGACAAATTAGATTCACTGTCTTCTTAAGTATGCAGTAATAATAATAATTTTAATAATATTAATAAATAGGTATATAATGTAATAAAACAAAGAGAATAATTTTCATATGTTCTATTTAAAGTTAAGTTAGCCTTTCTAGGC
>CABEEJ010002511.1:71676-97158 GCA_901482245.1 Timema douglasi
CCCCCCCCCCCAAGAGGTTTATGCAGATGGACATTTCAAATTCTCAGATTGAAGCAACATGCCAGAGTGATATCCGTGACTCAGATGATCAGCCTATGCCTTTAATTTTACTTGTTCAAGATTCTCCCATTCGAGCCGCCAGCCTGCTCACCGTAATCTATAAGACTTGATTATCCTAACAATGTCTTGCGACTGGTAAAGGGTATATATCTCATTATTATGTAACCTCCTCCATTCTCCATAGTCTCATCTCTTTTTGGACCAAATATTTTCCTAAGAATCTTTTTTTCGAACAACTTTTTTTTATAGTCATGAAAGGTTTCCACACCAACCAATAGAAAATGGGTAAACTTATTGTTTTATACATTTTTTACGTTCCTGGACAGCAGGCAAGATGACAAATTACTTGCTATTAAAAGGTTAAAGTTTTAAGTTATCTACCAGATAAAAGTTATCAACCACTTTAATGTTTTACGCGTCTTATGAACTGAATTTATATGCCAGATAGCCAGCTATCTATAGGACACATATATTTTTATTCCGAACACACAAGGCTGGTACTATTTTTACTGGTGCGCGCATGCGTATAAGTCCTGCTAATAGCGCTACAACCTAGCAAATGGTGAGAACGCTCATTTGTTAAATAATGGTGGCCAAACGAGTGCGAGTAAACAGATGGCGTCACGTGGGCGCAGAAGCTAAGATTTCTTGCAATTACTAATTTCGGTGGTGCCAAAATGTGGGCAATAGTTGAGTAAAACATTTACAAAATTTCATTTATTGTACTCAAATTTTGATAATTTGTTCTTATATAAATATAGCTCTACAAATAGCTTGTCAGTTTATATAAAAGTATGAATTAAATGTTCTTTAACTGTAACTGTAACCTTATATATTTAGAGCCCAGGTCTGTGCTTACTAAACACGTGAACCAAGATTTTAATCTAAAAACAGATTATTATTGGCGAAACCTCATTAAAAACAACGCGTCTCTATGGCAACAACCATTTTAACTTCAAGATGAAAGTTATCGGGTACTTAAACCTCCTGATAAAAATGTGATGAATAAATACATTTTATCTGACAGTCATAAGACCTACTTTTAACTTATCCACCAGATAAAAAATATTTATCTACAAGATTAATATTTATCCCAGAGTCATAAGACTGGCCCTTAATAGACTATAATATTTACAAACCATCTTAATATTGTTGTAAATCGATTAGACTAATAGTATAAAACATGTAAATTTTGTGCAATCACCCATACTTCGCGCTGTATTTAAAAATATATATATATATATATGGCGTAGAATAAAAGCGAGTTTAATGACTTTGAAGACAAAAAATTATGGTATAATCACCTAGTTGAGACTTTCAAGGACCCAGCTTCAGGTTCAAGTTGTTCCTTTTCTTTAGATGGTTTGGATTCTTTTTCATCTTTAGCACCTTTATGTTGTGTTATCCTCATACCCCCAGCTTTCACTGAAATGAAATTAGAAAATATGTTCTTGAAACGAAAGAGATGTTTCGTAGATTTCAATCCTTCCAATGTGTGAACAGCTGTGTCCATTTGAGACAAAATGTTGTCTCTTGTTGTTTATAAAATGTTACTAATTGAATTGAAAACAAAACTAACCTGCTGGTGGATGGCCACCCTTCAATTCGCTATCTTCCGTTGAAGACATTGTTTAAAATATTTCTCAAAATTCACTCTTAACAAAGTAAGAACAAAAATTCTTAAAAAATTTCAACACGAGGATCTAGTATAAAATGTCCACTCCACTGATTCCTCTTGATTTTGTCTTTATCATTGATGTTGAGTTGGCGTGTAATAATCACAGACAAGTAGATACAAGAGTCTCACAACTGATTGAAATATTATTTAATAAATACGTCACACATTGATATATGTATTGAAGCAAGAAACAATAATTTGCGTTTAGTGACGCTTCCCGATAAATATATAAAAATTTAAGCTTATGTATAGTTTACTGATTACTGTTATTTTGAGGAAGATTAAGGAATTTTACTAAACCGACGACAGGCTGGAAACAGTTGATAGTGGTGTTCTATTTAGGTTAGAAGATTTCTTGAAAAATGGCCTTTACAATTTTATTTAGCGTGTCTATCTGGGAAGTGTTGTCTAAAAATGTCATCATCATCATCATCATCAACTGTTTCCAGCTTGTGGCCGGGTCACTTTTGTAAAACGACATTGTATATGTTCCAAACGAAACTAAACTTTATGATAAATTATGTGGACTTTGTATAAACTAATTATTTTTTAAGCTAAATGGGATTATAAATTTTTTCAGTTTGTATTTATCCTGAAAAATAATATGGGATGTGTTATATATGTTACTGATATTACAATTATATGTATGTAATAGAGTGTATTGACCATTTGAGAACTTCGCTGATCTATAACTGATGTGCAGTGAATAATTCATCTGAGTTATATTCCTCGGCTTTCCCAGGATACAAGGCTTTGATGAGTTCACTAGCTATTTAATTTCTGTGTTTAATCAAGGGAGCCATATGTATACTTTTGATTCTTAAGACTTTCATCGTACTGTCCGCTAGCATCGTTCTGACAAATCCTAAATGATTGTAACATTAACGCGGTGGAAACAGATCGGGGCATCCAGTCTTGTTTAGAAGGACATTCTGGAAGTGACAAGGCTTCCACTCCCCTTCATGATAATGCATCAAATCTAGTTAATTAATAATTGATAATACAAATTCTGATCACCTCTGTGATCTAATGGTCAGAGGTCCTGGCTACAGATCCAGAATCCTTAGGTTGAATCCCCAGATATTCCAGATTTTTCTGCGAATCAGTAGATCTAGAACAAGGTCAACCTCGTGAGACAAATGAGGAGATACTTGAAATGAAACAGTAGCAGCTCCGGTATATAAAACTGAGATTAACGACTGGAAAGTTCGTTGTGTTGACTAAATGACACCCTGGTTTCACATAGTTTACACTATCCTCGCCCAGAGGCGGTGGCTACTCGGTCAGTATATCTTGATTGCGGGTTGACTCCATGATGGGTTTTTTTAAATATAAATCCTGGTGGAAGGCAACAGTAGCCACCAGTGCCTGGTTTGGATGGAGATGATGTTAATGAAAACGGCTTCACACAGGAGGATTAGTTTGGCTAATATCAAGCAAAGAATTACGAAATGCTGCCGGAAAGCAGTGATTACTATTTTATTTTTGAGGCACAAAATTAATTACGCTTGAGATGGAATTTTTTTAAAAATCGAACAGCAACAAAGGTATGACCACATCGTGTTTTTATTGTCTGTGTGCTGCAATGTGGAAAGCAAATAGGAAAAACTACTACATTATATTTTTACAGTGCAGCTCATCTCAAAATATAATCAATTTTGCTTTCTCCAAAGACTAAACAATCCGAAGGTAATAAGCTTTAAGTTATAAGCTAATCGCTCATTTGGATCTCCGGGCATGGATTGTTTTAAATAAAGAATAATAAAAACAATCATGTAAGAAAGAGAGAGAGAGAGAGAGTAGGGAGTAGAGTGGAGTCAGTAAATAGTGCTGAAACCCGAGAATGTGAGCAACCATATTACGGTTAGTAAACTTAACCCATGTTTATGTTAAGTGGAACATGGTACAAACTTGTCTTTTTACCTCTTATTTTCAGGCATTTACTCAATTTTAATTTCACTAACACATGTTTGTGTTCATTTCATAGTGAAATATTGCTGTGATGTAAATACCTACCATGGAGAATGACCTCCTCTTGGGAGTGGCGGTTTCCACGGAAGAACGAGCCATCAACCTATGTGTAAAACTGTCAGGTCTGGCCCAAAACTGGAATTGGCCAGATCTGGGAATGCCAGATTTTCCTCAGATATATCCCAGATCTGCCTCAGTTCTGGAAATATCTGTCCCAGATCTGGGTGTATCTGACCAGATATGATTTTTATGCATGGGAATGAACAGGTTGATTGCTCAGAATTCAATAGCTTTCAAGAAATTTACACCATTCTACAACAAACAATTTTGTTCTGGAGCAATCTCTGAACCCCATAAACCACATCTTTAACTAAACAAAAACCTTAACCTCATGCCTAATTCTGTTTCAAATTTTAATTCGATTACTTACAGTTAAAAGCCTCCTAATATGTTTCGAAACTATTTTCCACAACTCAAAGCTATTGTACCCGAGCCATAAAATTTAGTAAGATCTTTTCACAACCCTAATACGTTTTTCTCGAAACCATATTTTTTTTTACAAAAACTTAAAAAATTGTCAAACGTGAAAGGGACTGGGTTACTTAAATTGTGTCCATCACGACCTAGCTACAAACTTATCTCAACTCTGGTATCCTCTCTTCTAATCAATGAAGGTAATGTTGAAAATGTGGAGAATTGAGGCATATCAAGGCTATATGTCCAAAAAACAAAGTTCCGAGGAAAATAGGAATAGTGGTTTTCTCCTCATCAAACAGTGCAAGACGATTCCAAATAAATGTTTTCAGAAGGCCCCAACAAGTAGAGTTCCCACCACTGTTTTTTTAGCACCGCGTCTTACTACCCGTTTGGATTATATGCCTATGTACTAATTACACTAATGGTTAATGGACTAGGAAGGTTTAATTGAGAGGAAGTGCACCTACATTTACGTGGAAAACTATTTAGGAAAACTCACCCTCAGCCCACCACTGTTCCTGTTATTCGTGTCATACTAGGCAGCGGCTATTTTCCGGCACTTGTCAACACAGGTGCCAACTGTTATATAATGTTCAACATTTTGTGGGGATGAACTGTCCGAGTCCATTGCGATTTATCAACTTTCAAATACTTTTCCTATCTTCACTAATATACGACTAGACTAATGTTAAAGTGAACATCTAACCACTGTTAGTAGTTTATAACATCGGAAGCAAAGAATGCAGGCGAGAACTAATAGGAGGTTGCATTTTTGTTTATTTATCCTCAACTGATCACCGTAACAAGCTTTTGGAAATGTTAATTTGTGGTGAAGAACAATTAGTTTTCAAGTATCTGTCATGCAATTATTGTGTCTTAAATTTCTCGAAGGAAATTTTACAGAACCAGGAGCTTTTGTATGATGTAGGACTTTATAACAGTCAGTATCAAGTTTTATTTTATGTTGTTTAAGAAAAGTTATTATTGTATGTAACTGTGGAATGCTATTAGGTTATTTGTTCTCATTAGTTGTTAGGGATTTTGTTTGTGTTTTTTTGTCAAACAATACAACAAACATTAAGGTTATGTCTAATTAATATTACTAATTCATTCTTACTGATATTCTTTTCAATAATTGATATTTTCATATGGAGGTAGTTGTCACCCAATTTTTTATATATATATATATATATTTATTTGTGTATATGCGTCCTCCCTTCCCTCCCTTCTGTTAGTGTCCACTCTAACTTGACTCAGTGGTCCTGCGTAGAAGGATCCGTGTCTCTACCAATATTTTACTGAGCAATTTAGAAGCCGAAGTGCACCCACACCCACAACTTTATTAAGATTTTCAGAGTAATACAATCCACTCAACTCTCTTTTCCCTCTTCTTTCTAACGTCATGCCACTTGATTAAAATAATGGCTGAGTTGCTGAGCTTGAAGTATTAGTTGGTGGTTGGAGAGAAAGAAAAGGGAGATATTTTCTTACAAAAGTAATTTTATTTCTATTCAGTAACTCATTTTTTTTATTATTATGAACCATGATAAATAATAATGTAAAAAAAGAGTCAGTAGAGAGATGAGTGGGGTAGAGGTCATTACAGCCTACATACATTAAGTTAAGTTCAAATCTAGAGAATATTCGGATAATGTAACTGTATATGGCATCCTCTGACCAGGACAAAAGGGAGGTTGAAGAAATAGACAATCATATACGGTATAAGGAATATTGGGCAAGAAGTTGAAAAAGTCCATACCATAATTATGGGCGATAGAAACAAAGTTGTGGGAAAAGGAGTCAAACGTAATTTAGTAGGCCAATATGAAATTGGTATAAACAAGGAGACATAAAGTTAACTCCCGATAACTCAGACTTCGGATAATTCGGACAAAATTTGACGGATTAAATTTTATTTAGTAACACGCCAGCCGCATGATAAAAATGTAACATAAGTAGTGTAATACAAGGAAGGAGCTGACGGATATCTTATAACGCATTTCTACCACCCCTCCCATTTTGCCCCGCACATACAGTACAGTGTTTAGATGATTTGCAAGTCCTATAGGCCTTTGTCGTTCCAGTACCTAGCTGTGTTATTTGTGCATATGTCTTGTCTGATATGTATTGTTTACCTCGTCACATCAAAGTATAATATTAATTTGGATAAAGTATCAGTTTTCATTCCTTAGATACAACTTTATTTCCCCTCGATAGAACGGACTTTTCGTAACGCGGACAGACCCTCATCCCTTTAAGTACGAGTTATCGAGAGTTGACTGTCGATTTCTGCCTGAGGAATGGACCGGCGGTCACGAATAAATGGTTCAAGAAACATATTAGCAGTAGATAGAGCCAGGTACCAGTTAGAATATGTACCTACACGTCAATCAAAGATGTATAGAGAAGGCTAAAGTTGGGAAACCGAATATTCTAACTGCAAACATTTGTAATAATATCGCAGAAAGTCAAGATCACGCGAGAAAAAAATAATTATGAGATTAAATTTTGATTTCAGAGAACCTCTCAAAAGTGTAAATAAAAAAATAAAAACAGGAGAAATAGGACGGGGAAACGAGGTGGTAGCTATCAGTGAAAGTATAAGCGTTGAAGTAGACTGGTAAAACGTCGAAAAAATGCCTATTGGGAACATTGGAGAGGGTCGATTAGATGAAGCAAAAGCCAAAGCAACCATAAATCACACCAACAATGCTCGATAATATGAGAGAAAGGAAGTTGAAAAATGTAAACAGTGAAGAAGAAACAAAAAAAATAATAGGGATCTGAATAACGATCTAAGAGACTGTTAAGGCTACAGAAGAGAATATACATGATAGCCCTACATTTAATAAGCTAATAAAATTACAAAGAATCGGTGGATTCGATATGATGTAGGTACGCGAAATCGAAGGAACCAGGGTGAATGTGAACAACACAAGAATTAAAACATTCAACAGGGTAACAGGGACGATAGTGATGGATTGGAAAGGGGTAGTAACAAAAGGTTTGGAAGCGATACACTGAAGAACGTTAAGGTCAATAAACTAGAATAAATTATGCAGCTCGAAATATAAGAAGAAATGGAGGAGAATGTAAAGGGCTTAAAGTACTGAAGATGGAAGTAAAAAAGCCATAGGCCTATAGTATATGACAAGAAAAAATAATATCTACTGGTGAAGATAAAATACCAGCAGACCTACTGAAAATGCTCAAATGATAGTGAGATTAATGTTCCTACTCGCGTAATAAACAAGATATATAATCCAAGATAATGGGCTAAACACTTAATAGAAGTGACAGCGATTGCACTACTGAATGAAAAGAAACCAACCATCAGTTTGATTTCACACGTGATAAAGTTAGTAGCTAAAACATTCACTAAGCAGCTAGAAAAGAAGATAAGAGAGCGTATTAGAAGAGTACTAGTTTGGTTTTAGAAAGGGAAACGGAATAAGAGATGCCTTTGGAATTCTAAAGATAATATAGGTAAGAATAATATATATTAAAGGAAAACTATGGGTTTGTTTCGGCGACTGGAAAAAGACATTTGCCCGGGCACACTGTAACTGCTGAGGATTCTCAAGGAAACAGGAGAAAAACACATCAAGCTGATTGCTCAAGTCTGAATGGACTTTTCTCTTAAGATTAAATACTCTTATAGAAATGGGGTGGAGACATCCTAGTTTTGCTAATCGATTTAAGTAGCGCAATAGTTCAATTAGGTTCTTTCTTAAATTTATACACCCACTTGCAGGACGAACTAGGCTCATACATGTCAATTTTTTTTTTTGCAGAGTGCAATCATAACAAAGTCAATGAATCTTTCCAAGGGTTGAAGCCCGGAGCGATCTCTAAGATTAATTTCTTAAGTCTGAGCTATCAGTGTCATTCTCCTATAATTCTTACACCTCTTTCTTTAAAATTTGAACTATAATTACCTTCTTCCAGTTTAGCTTGACCCTCAGCATCCTGTATAACCATTGTATTCCTACAGATCGTTTCATTTCCACAGATGGGTTCATCCACACTTGGTGCTTATCCATGCTTCATCATTTTTAATGCATTCTCCACTTTTCTCTTTTATTTCTTCATACTCTTTATGCTTCACTCTCATCCACCTTAACCCCATTTAAATCCTTCTAGTCTTCTCCAGTAGCTTACCTGACTAAACAAGAACTTACTTCCAACCCCATCCCTTTCCCGCATCCAGTCAATTTTTGAATCAAAGTTTTCATGGCTTCCTGTACCACACATTTCATTATATTATTCCTACGTTTCCTCATTCCTATTACTTAATCTCTTTCTGAATGGTGTCTCTTCATACATACCTCTTTTGCAGCTCCAATAAAACTTTTCTTAAGCTCTTTATATTCCTCTACAATTTGCATCTTATCCTTGGGCATCAAGCTTCTTACCTTTTTTAATCCTCCACAGTTATCCTTTTTCTTCTCCTACAGTCCCATCCCACGTGTCTGCCACCAGCAGCAACCTGTGGTCACTATCTACAGTAGCCCCATGGCTTCTTTGGTACTGACTGATAGCTTTGAAAAGTTACCAGACCAAATTATGTATCCCTACTCCAAACCATATGATCTGCAAAAACACGTGTTTGGCAGCTGTCACTTCTGACAGTCAAAATTTAGGTATACACCTAAATGTTGACTCTCAGAAGTCAACTGTGAGTTGTCAGTCAGCACCAAAGAAGCCATGGGGCTACTGTAAACATGCCTTAACTCTTACATAGCTGCGACTACAATTTTATAATGCATTCCCCCATAACACAAACCTTCTAAAGTTCTTCCCCTAGGCTCTAAATTCAAAACCAATAACGTCAATGCAATTTTTCTGAAGATGAATATATTCGATTTATAAAAGACTATTTGACTTAATGCAAGAACACTCACCTAATTAATACCAAACACAAATTATATGAAAAACCTTGCTGCCTGCCGAACACAGTAAAAACTGTTTTACCACAAGAATATTCATTACATCCCTAATGACCCACCGAAACAAATTTAAGCAGCGACAATGGTAGACAAAACTCGGTCTAGCACTGGTTTCAAACCCTAAAATAATTTCTGGTAACATTCAACAATGTCAGTCGGTTTCAAATTTAACTGTCTTTAATAAACTTATTCATAACATTTTTTTTTTAATTTGTATGTAAAATTACTTAGATGTGAACACAAGGAAAGTTTGCAAGTGTTTTACCAAGGTTTAGCCCTAAAAAATTGGGTTGGACTTTGATATTTAGGTATTTAACATGCACTTGCTGAACCGACTAATTTTATCAGCACACGAGAATTTCAAAGAGCGAGAGAGAAAGGGCCTAACAATTTTGCCGGTAAAGGGATTTTCAAATACTTTCCAAGGTTCTTTTACATGCCACAAACAAAACGGTTTTACCTCTCTGAACGAAGTCGTGCTACAAATTTTTATCACTTAATAAAAATCTGTCAACCTGGGCTGGGTTTGAACCCATGAACATCAGAGTTCAAAGGCTAGCACTTTATCCTAAGACCACCATGGTCAACATCAGAATTTAAAATAAACAAACTTTTTTGCTCCTTGTTTTGCATCAAACATAAAATTTCAAATTATGTATTAAGAAGGAACAGGTGAGCGTTAGAAAAACAGAGAAAATAAATACATAACATAAAATCACATTTATTTTCTTAAAACATTTTTCATATAGACTTCAGGAGAATTCATCTCCTTGTTGTACAGTACTGGCCCACTACTAACACTTTTTTTTTTTAAAGAACATTCATATCGTGAGCAGCTTAGCTGGATCGGCTGGTTTTTTTTTTGGTAAATTTTTACATTTTATTTTGTGTTAAAGACTGTTGATTCTTGATCATGCTCTACAGAAAAACAAAGGATCGACCAACTAAATAACCTCAAAATCAATTTGACACAAATCCATTTGAAAAACTGGCTATCTAATAGGTTATCTCCTTTTTAACATTACAGGGAAAAAAAGTTTGAAAATCACACAATTAATCAAAACATACTTAAATATATAATATATATATTGTTTATGTAAAAAAAAAGTTGTATTACCATAATGAACTAAAACCAGTGTGCTTGCTAGTTATTTTTTTCTTGTAAGCTAGATCGCAATAAAAACAATGATACACATTTGTATTTAAAATATAATTACACAATTGAATATAAATATTAATATTACAAACAATATTAATAGTAAAATACTTTAGATTCCTTCAAATCAATAAAGTGTTTATTGGTTATGTAACACACTTTAAAAAATAATTTTCAATTCTTTTCCCCTCCATGAGGAACCATATTACAATATGGCCCCCTCTATTTCCTGTCCTGTCATCATTTTTAAAAATAATCTAAATCAAAATCAAACTACCCTTCACAAGTTTTCTAAATTAGGTCCCCCTTCCACCCAACAGCATTACAAAATTAATCAATAATAATAATAATATTAACTAATAAATGTGTACAAACATTTTGCCTATTGCTAGTGATATTAAGCACATGAAAGAAAAAAAAACATAAAAAAAAGGAAAAAAGATTATAAGTTCACATTTTGTTTATAAACACTTATAGATGTTGCAAATAAACTATATTACTCTATAAGGAAAACCTCTTTTCGCTTTATTATATTTGGAAGACGGTATAGATAGGAAAGGTGGATAGAAACATATAAAAGGAATGACGAACACAATATGGCCTTTACAATGGGTCGGGGGATTGGGCGGTGATGATCAATTTTCTTTAAGAGACATCCATTACCTCTTTGTCCATTGGCAGCAGTGTAAAGTGTGAACTGTGTTCTTTTCATTGTAAAGGCCATATTGTGTTCGTCCCCCCTTTTGTGTGTTTCTATCCACCTTTCCTATACCTTCTTCCAAATATAATAAAATAAACTATATTAATTTTATTTATTTCCCCACAAGTTATAAACCTACCAATAATTCATTCTCTTTGCATAGAGTTAATAAACAATGCTTTGAAACCTAGAAAGAAGGTAGGCTATTAAGTTGGTCGACACCACACATTCACGCGCACATTCATTCATCATCAGGTTACCTGTCATTCACATTAGCTTGGCTTTATAATAGATTTCACAGGTTCTTCAACAACACTTAAAAACATATATCTAAATAAATAAAAGTTCTGAAAAAAAAAGGTATAATAAAGTAATACAATCTTAATTTTTTTTTATAAACAGAAATAAAACAAAATTAAAGAAGCATGCGATAAGAGCATACACAGAGAATACTTTTATTTTATAAGAGGACTAGATCCCCGAGATTGTTTTAAAAACACCGTTACAAGCGGCGAATCTAAACGAATGGACAAAAGTGATTGGACGCAACAAGGCAGAGTGACTAGGGAATTGCGAGACCTAGCCCTCTTATATCCCAACACACCAGTATACAACAAATCAACAGAATAAATAAAACCAGATAAATAAATTTGTTTCGAATAATACAGATTCAGTATATTTTTGTTTCTATTTGTTACTTTTTTTAATTTCTTTTTTTTTTAAAAAGGCGACAGCATAAAAAGTAAAATAATAAAAACGGTTTTGTTAACAACACTTACAGTTCTACAAGCGTAAAACATTATCAACAATAGAAGCGTACCTTGGTATATTAAGATGTATATATGCATTTTACCATATTTCCTACAAATTAACAGTAGACAATTCTTGATTTGTGCAGGCTAGTTAGTTTTATTCACATTTGGAAAATAACATAAAATATAACTTCTTGCTCTCTTGAAAGAGATCAATCTGTAGCTTATTTTAAAATCATTTAAATGGGAAGTAATGGACAGGTATAAAATAAAAAATATCGTACACTATCTTTTAAAGACCAGATCGAATATTCTATGTATCGACAGATGCAGTGTTTTTAAGCATAAATTATCTTTGCTTATTATATGATTTATTTTATTTAAAAAAAACCCCACACAGATCATTTTTATCCATCAAGAAAGCCATTCACAAAACTATTACAAATAATATTTAACATCTAATTTAAAAGAAAAAAAAGTAAAGCTATAATAACATGAAGATATGAATACTTAAAATTAAAAAAAAAAAATCTGTTTAAATTTGGTGACAATTACTTCATAAAAACAACCAAAACATGATAAAATATATACTTATATATTTATTTATATATGTACACAGTTAAATTTGTTCTTACACTTCTAATTTTTGGCCAGTTCTAGTCGAATTAAACCCATCCTAGCATTTCATTAGTTAACGTTCTCTCCCCAATGTCTGATTCATTCAACAACCTTTTAAAATTCTTTAATTTTGTTTCTATAAACACCGCAATACTCAACGACAAACCTCTTTACTTTTGTGCTGATATGAGATTCCGATACTCGTAATGACTTTGTGTGTATGGAGAGATTTGTTGCGTTGCTTTTAAAATACTTTGGTTATTCCCTGCACCAGGCCAGTTGCAATCTTCAACAATCATGCTTGACAAGATTCACAAAAACTCAAAAAGATTTCTTTAAAACGTTTACCTCGATCTTTCTTAGTTCAAATAACACAAATACTTAATATGATTCAAAACAACTAATATAATTTACACACTTTAACATAAAGAAAGATACTACTAAATCTTACAAGTTATTCATATTAAAAAAAAATTGATATCATTCCGGCCTTATTAAAATTTACCACGAAACCAATTGTAAAAGCAAGACAAATTCAAACTTATTGGCTCTCTTTCAAATTATTTAATTTAGGAAAAATGGCTATAATAAATAAACATTGAAAGGCGGAGAGAAGTGTAAGGCTTACAGACGCACCAGAAAATTGTAGGCCACTAAGTTCACAAATTTGTTTGGTTGTGTTTTAATTGTGAACTTTGAGGCCTACAACTTTCTGGTGAGTGTAGGTCTTGCCTTTCTATCTTCCTTTCAATGTTTAATTTAAATCATTTAATTAAATAAACATGATATAATCAACCAATATGAAAGTCATTAACTAGTTCAGAGTTTCTGTGAATCTGTACCTTGCATTTTTAGATCTTGAAACTATGACTTTCTTCAGTTGTTCCCATTGTACCATACGGCATTGTACTCTTTTTTTATTACACAACAAACATAACCTAATACATCCAACAAAAATAATTGTAATAGTAACAATCAGAATAAAAAGAAAAAAAGAGATTATCAGATTGTGAATCCCTCTACTGTATTCCTAGTTTAGTTTTTTTAGATATTAATATTTTTTTTTAAAATTGGTTTTATACTTACACAATCATTATTACGTCATTTGGTAATTATTTAGTTTTCTTTCTTTTTTTTTACCTCTTGTGAAAACTGCCACATTTCTTTGCGAAACACATTGATAAGAGGTGGCAACACTTTTTTTTCTTTGCAATAATTTGCTTCGTCTCCTTTGCTTAAAATATATACTTTATTGATACAATAATTGTTTCCTTTGCTCTGTTATGACAATGACCAATGACATAAAATATATCACCTGTGGCAGGTTTCGTTATGACAATGACATAATTATTGCAGTGCGATTCTACAATGACTTTATGTAACACTTGAACATTATTTAGGAGTGTTTATATTAACAGAAATAAAAATAAAGCACAAAATAAGAAGCACTATGAAACTAAAAGATGATTTATTCCATTTTATCATTCATGCAAAGCATTATTATAAAGCTTGAAAATTTATTGTGTAACTGGATTAAATAAATTTTAGCATATTTCATTTTTGTAGCATATGTCTATTAACATAAAGATTTTTTTTTAAAATACAATACTAAAAATGATCATTTTATTAAAATAAATACTACTAATAAGTAACGATTAGCAATATTTTAAAACATGTTAAAATTAATTAAATGTATATTTTATATCTCAATTAGAATTAACTAGAATCATAAACAAGAACTATTTTAAGCGCATAACAAACACAAATAAGTTAGGGTGAAGTTTATTATTTGTACAACTAAGAACAAAATGTTGCTACTGCATTTAGTGACTTGTTAAGCAGGAAGGCATTAACGACCACACTATTACTTGGAAAAATACAAAAACAAATCGTGTTTTAAGATCTTTTTATTTTAGTGTTCTGTGGCCCCAACATATCAAAATAAAAAAGTGTACCCCAAAAAATGCTCTCAGCAACAAATTTATAATAAATATGATATAATACTCTTGTATAAATAGTTAATAAACAAGAACAAAAAAAAGATAAAATGGTAGTTAAATTAACTAGTTATTTACCGCCACATAGTCTGTAAAAAGAATAAATACTTGTTCAGCTGTAGTAAAAATTATACTCTAATTTCTCCTATTCATTTGTCTAGAACCTTCTGAAGCAATGCAGGGGTGGACTGGGCCGCCGGAACACATCCCGGTGGGCCAGTTCGATTTGGGCTGCCGTAACTACTTAAAGATTAAATAAAGCTATCCATTCAATCCTAAATGAATGTTGCTGTTAAATTTTAGTCTAGAATTCCAGTGAGTAAGTCCGTGGGTGCCCAGAATATATAATTTGTGGAGAAATATGATGGCATTAAATGTAAAACTGTTTTGTTTGTTGTTTCTTTGTTTATAAATAATTTAAACCAAATGTAAAAGCATTTTTATAGTGAATTACAAACTGTTAGTGGCTTTTTAATTCACACAACTAGTGAGTGGAGGATCATTTTACAAACTTACATCTTCAAAATTAGACCCTCAGCTAAAGTGTATAACCATTTTGTTATTGTCAGTATAAAGTAGAATTTGCTTTAAGGTGGGGATGCGGGAAACATGAGAACAGGCCAATGTTTTTTAAGTTTTTAACAGAAACATTTTTTTTTTTGCCAAAATAAATCAAATATTGCTCCAGTACAAACAGAGAATTTAATTTTCTTCACACGGTGATATCAACAGTTGTTGAATATCTGTCACAAGCACAGCGGCATTAGTTGAAAAACTTTTTAAATTAAGAGAAAAAGTTGCCATTAAATTCCAGGAGACCCTTGAGAGATATTCAACAACTGTTGATATCACCGTGTGAAGAAAATTATACTCTATGTTTGTACTGAGGTAATATTTGATGAAAAAAAATTTTTTTTATATAAAAACTACAAAAACACTGGTCTTTTCTCGCGTCCCCTTCATCACCACCTCACGTTGATTGAATGGTGACATAATCATTGATGATATAGGTGAAATGACCTCTGGAATAAATTTATCTAAATACTTCAATGGGAGCTGAAGGAGGAGGCAGAGGTCAGGGCTCATTGAGGGACTAGGTACACTGACAAATAATATCTGTTACGGGGTGTCATATCTGTAGTTCCGGGCCGCTTGTAACCTGCCAGTCCACCCCTAAACCAATGTACTAGTTTTACAATGTTTACCTGGGACGTTTTCAAATTTATTAATAATTGGGCAAAGAAGGGTTCAGCAATCTAGTTTATGATTTGAATGTCAAGAGTCATGTTTTGACCCTTGTTTGTGGCCCAGATGTCAAGAGTCATGTGTGCTTAAGCACCTTTTAGACAATCGTAGCTGCGGCTTAAAAAAATAAAACACGCAGAGTATTTAATATCAATAAAATAATTGAGTCAGAGTTAACCTATATATTTTTTTTGTTTTAGCCAAAACAGTATTTTATTAACAGAGTTATCGAAATCCAACTTTTTACTTAGCAAAATCCAATATTTTACAAATCACAATCGCCAATGATTAGTAATGTATCTATGTATTCCTCAATGTCAAAGCTTGCAGCTTATTGGAGTTTTATAAAATTCCTAGCAGCTTGACTCCAAATTATATTTTAGAATGGTGTGAATTGCTTCGAGAGAGAGATTCATTATTAAACAAAATTAAGACCTCTACTTGACTTCTCCCTGAACGAACACAGCCAGAACTTCATCCCTTTCCTTCCCTTGAAATACATTTTAGGCCTGGTAAAGAATTAGGGGAGGGAAAACTAGCCATTTTCAAAGAATATACACTTCCAATTAGCAAACATATTAAAGTTTTAAGAAGGGTATCAGTATGAGTGATTAGCAGGTAGCTGTCATGTCATTAAAGAAGAACCTGCTAAATACAAACCAAAATTAATTTACAAATTGACTATTTTTAAGGTAGCCTCTGCAAAGTTAAAGATTGAAATCTGCTTCATTACGGCAACGCTAATAAAATGGACGAACTATAAAAAATTAGGTATATTTACTAACAAAATATATTAGTTGCTCTTTCTATTTAAAGATGAAACTAAATCAAATTGCACGAGTGATTTTGATCAGAATTAAAAAATTCAATGGCAAATATCATTTAATAAAATTAATTGATAATTATTTCTGCCCAAAATTGTACACAACATGAGAATATTGGCAAGGTCATTTTTAATTAAAATTATATATATTTACCGAGGTTCGTGAAAAAAATTTAGACAGCAAAACAATACATAACTTTTGTCGAAAAATAGTGCCTATTTCAACAAATAAATCATAAACATTTTGAAACAATAAAGGCATTCAAAATATTCTTGAATCAATCAGCTCTTAGTTAAGGTAAATAATATTTTAATGTGATAAACTTAAATACATTTTCTAACAAAGTTATTTCTTTTAAATAAAGCTTCCAAAATACTTGACGTAAACAACTCCTTTACAAAACTTGTTTATGAAATTCTGTTCGTTAATACTTCACTGGTCAAAATTGCTAAAAATCACGGTAAAACACAGAAATGGGGAATTAATACTCATGTTTTATGTCATTGTCATAAGAACCCTCCAAACAGTTATTTAAAACCAGCAGCATCAGGACGCTGTTAGTTGCTTGCGATCGCCGCCACAAGTACAACCACCAACCCAATCACAACAGTGGCTGTGAGACATCACAAGAGCTCATACTGGCGCAGATGCATGCGCTGGATGATGTCGCGGCAATCGTTGAACACCCGACGGATATTCTCTGTGTCCACTGCACATGTGAAGTGAGGGTAGCAGTAGTGCTTGCCATCACCACTTGCTGTGCTGATACGCTGATGACAAAACGGTAATTTAGATGTTACACCTGACAGTGTGAGGTGACAAGTTAAACCAATCACAAGCTTTCTAATGCTCATAAAATATTTTAAACAAGGGTCAACAAACTTTTTTTGAGCCTCGAACAAATTTTATATTTATCGAAGGTCCTGTGATCACCCTTGGTTTACCTACTTTTTTTTTTATTAATTAAATTCAACATTTCCTGCCATGATAGAAAATACATAAAATATACACTTTGTTTAAGCTAACGGCAGCAGTCTTACCTTGATTGATTGCACTATGGCCCTATATTATATAAGCTGTATCATAGTGGAATAATACAAGGTAAGCTTAACTTTTCATGATGACATGAGCGAGTGAAAATTGTTGCGAGATTGACCGGTAAATTGCGATCTAACTTTTGCTGACCAAAATATATTTTAAACATAAAACATTCATCATACAATAATCTATCTTGTGAATGTGTGGAATGCCAGGCCTCCACCGTGGTTCGGATTCCACGTTAAACTGTAGGTCCTCCATTTCATCTCACAATAACCCTACCATTACACATGAGCGTAAGTGCGTATAACCCGAACGGGTAGTAAGAAGCGGTGCTAGTAATAATAATAATAATAATATAATAAAGATAGACATCGTTTTTGCTGGTCTTTTCCTACATACATCATTTCCAACATTTTCTTTGGTATTATCTTTTACCATCCTCATTAAATGCCCATACCATCTCAGTCTTAATTCCGTTACTGTCTCATGTACTCCCTGTATCCTTACTATTTCACGGATAGCTTCAATCCTAATCTTGTTTCTCCTCGTGACAGCTAACATGCTTCTCACAAACTTCATTCCCATGGCCTCCACTTTCTTAGTCTCTTTTACATTCATTGTCCATGTTTCTGCTTCATATGTGACAATGGGTACAAATTACGCTTTGTACAACACTTCCTTACACTTCAAGGGCACTTCTCTTCTCCAGAGCAGGTTTCTTACACACCCATAGAACAACTTCCCCTGCTACCCTCTTCTCATTAAATTCCCTCTACTTACACCTCTCTCCTCAGAGTGTAAATAAGAAACAAATTGTCCAGTGTAATTCATTTAGAACATTTGGCTAACTAATCATATCAAATAATAAGTTCAGTGTATATGGCCAACCACTCATAAGTACAATGTATATTGTGGATCTAGCTAATGACTTGTTATGTATAATGTACACACGACCAGATACTTACTAAAAATTCATCTCGTATGAAGTATTTGGCGCGTATGACCTCTGGATCTTCCCCGCTCTCAACCTGTGCATCAACAGGTGTGGTGTAGCGGGTAAAGTCGGCAAAGTACTCCTCCAGTCGTGACTTGCCGGCCTTTATCTTCTCAGCTAGAAGATCTTGCTTATTCAGGAACAAGATCACTGAGATTGTTCTCAGCCACCTGAACAACGACACGTGAAAATAAACGCTACATCTCATATCAATATTCTAATGTAAATGTAAATAAGGCATGCGGGGAGAAGACTGGGAGGGACAAGGTGAGGAATAAAAGGATGAGAGAGAGTGAGTGAGCAAGAGAGAGAGAGTGAAGGAGGAACCCCTACAGGTTAGGATTGAGGTATTATGGACATGTGAAAAGGATGTAAGAGGGTAAGATTCAAAGGAGGATGCTCAAGATGGAGCTGGCGGACAGGAGGCCAAGAGTAAGACCCAGGGACAGGTGGATAAAGGGAGAGCGAAGGAGTGTGAAGAGGAGAGGAGCGGATTGGGCCGGGATGAAGGAAGAAAGGTGGTGGGAGGACAGAAGTAAATGGAGTCTCTCGTGTTACAAGACAGAACATGCCACTGGCAGGAAGCTGCTGCTGATGATGATGAGATGAATTGTTTACATATTATCTTTATTATTTTGAGGTAGACAAATTTTTAAGATATATATCTTGTAAATAATTTATTGGTAAGTGGTTTCTAACAATTACAAGAACGATGCAAAGGACCAAAAAGTAGAGCGACCATCACAAACCTGTTATTCCAAATGCTACGGAATAGGTCCAAGGACTCTCGAAGCCTGTTTTGTGTGGGGTCCTCACGCAGGACCATGTTGTAGCTGCTACACGCCGTTACAAAGATGATGGCCGTGACGTCGTTGAAGCACTGAATCCACTTCCGCCTCTCATCTCGTTGCCCGCCTACATCAAACATGCTGCAACAAAATCAGATAACTATGTTGTAGTATCAATATACAATAATATATACATTCAAAATCAAAGACTGTATAAAAACATGTTGTAAAATAGCTGCAGAGCCCCATCAAAACTACAAGTCGCAATGAAAATCGTTGTTGACTTCACCATACAAACAAGTAAAAACAGTGGGCTGAGAAAAATTACATGTCCCTTTAATAATAATAATAATAATTATTATTATTATTATTAGCACCACATCTTACTACCCGTTCGGGTTACACGCACTTACGCTAATGTGTAATGGTAGGGTGATTGTGAGATGAAATGGAGGACCTACAGTTTAACGTGGAATCCGAACCACGGTGGAGGCCTGGCATTCCTCACATTCACAAGATGTCTTGTCCGAGGTGAAGGAAGGGTTTGGTAATCAGATAAATCTTTGCCGGGACTGAGGATTGAGCCCCGGCCGCCAGCACAGAAGTCTGACACCTTACCCCTAGACCGCCAGGTCACCTGTCCCTTTAATTAACGATATAAGTTTTTTAATTGCTAATAGGTCATAATAGCACCCAATATCATCGCTGAGGGAATTGCAGGTCTTACCGAGAAAAGCTTTATCATCGTTCTCTCTCAGTCAGCTGTTGCCTCGCCCTCAATTATGTCGGAAGATGGTGTGCTGGGGTAGGAACGAGCTACTGGTAACCTCGACTAACCAACATTAGAAAACTTGTCTTATATTTGAGGAGAGTTTGACCACATAAAAACAAGAGAATGACTTTTCCCAATAGTAGCCGTGCAGCTACCTCAGCGATGATATTCAGTGTAGTGTTATGTAATAATGATATGATAGCAAATTTAGAACATTTAAAACTATTAGTAAGATATCGCTTGACGGACACCTTGGAATAACGGATTCTTCTATATAACGGACAGCTCAAATTTCTGCGGCAAAATAGTGTGGGCTCTTTTTAAATAATGGACATGAACACATCTAGTGACACATATTTATAGATAAGAGATTCATCGGGTGAGCCCGCAGTTGAGCTATACCGACTGAGTGGTGGCCACTGTTAGCGATGAAAGTGCCAACATTTGCGGATAGAGGGTGTATAACAAACTCTAAAGAGCGGACCAAAATTGAAAACCCCTAACCGTGTATTTTATTTTAGGAATATCAGGAAAGACATAGTAACGAGTTTTCAAGTTTTTTGTGAACATACAAACACAAGATGAGAGATATACACACAAAATAAAAAAAACTAGTGTTCATGAAACCATTTCACATAATTTTATAAGCAATTTTTCTCTCTCTCTTATAGATCTGAGTGTCCTTAATTTTTAGAGATGTACTAAATGTCAACAATAATACTAATAAAGTAAATATGAAATAAACTATAATTTGAACACAAAGTTAACAAAAAAAAAAAAACCAAGTAATCAACATGATGTGTAGGCCTACTTACTGAAAATTGACCTTTTCCACCTGGAACCTTGTCTCGAAGATTCCGGAAGTTAAAACGCGACACCTCAGAATATCCTGGAACATAGATTATCTTATGGTTCAATACCAGTATACACGCGTGTTCAAATTATACACACTCGATTCTAGTTCAAATGGTGATGTCAATATATAATAAACTAAACGTATAATAGTTCTTTCGGTTCTTGAAGGTGAGTTTTGTAATGATTTAACATGGTGGATTTATTTAGCACTGGACCCGCCTCAGTGGTGTAGTTGGCTAACGCGCTTGTCGTGTTGAGCTCGACTGCTGAGGACGGGGAGATCGAGGTTCGAATCTCGGTCGGGTGAACTGAGGGTGGTTTTTCCTAAATGGTTTTCCACTATCCCTCCACGCAAATGCGGCTTCACTTCCTCTAATTAAACCTTCCCAATTCCTAATCCATTAGAGTAATTAGTACTTAAAGCGTATAACCCGAACGGGTAGTAAGATGCGGTGCTAAATAATAAATAAATAATATTTAGCACCACGTCTTACTACTTGTTTGGGTTACACGCTTATTTACTAATTATGCTAATATGTTAGGGATTAGAGAGGTTATACATATATGAAGTGTATCCACATTTACATGGAGGGCGAGTGGAATACAATTTTGGGAAAACCACCTCCAGTGCACCTGACTGAGATTTGAACCTCGATCTAGTCTACTGCGTGAGTAGCGTGTTAGACTATGCAGCCACCGAAGTGGGTATGGTAGTTATGAGCGGTGGATTCTGGCGACAATCTGTTAGTGAAGGGGAAGTAATAGTGAATGCTACCACTTTAAACGAGCACACATTGTAGTTTTGGATTCTTAATTAGCAGAAGCTTTAGTTGAAGAGACAGCTTACTCATATACTTTACCAAGACTAATAAGTAACATAAATTGAACTATACTTGAGAAGTTTAACACAACTCAAAAAAATTTAGATCTTTTTCTCGAAAATGCCTGGTTTAATTGATTTTATTCAATTTTAAGATACAACTTAATGACAAATAGAGTCCCTAGATATTTACTTTTGTCTAATAAAAAATAATTTAATCAAATTTGTCTAATCATACATTTTTTCACAAAAAAATATATTATAAAAGAATTATACGTGTACTTATATTGCTCTCTACAATTATACTCTATTCTGTTCTATTCATTTTCATTCGAATTCAATTCAAAGTGAAAGAGTGACAGGAATAAAAGCTAGCAAGAGAGAGAGAGAGAGATAATAGAAATATATTTTAAAAATATGTTTAGTTGTTTTTGTTTGGATTTATCTAAAATACATTACCAAAAAACAGCGAACCTACTTCAAGTGTTATTTATTTTGTTAACATTATGTATGGCCAAGAAAACAATTAAGCTTGAATTTTAATCACCTATTTACTATAAATACCTTAACAGAATTTAAGGACCAATATATTTTTGCTGATTTTTTTTATTTTAGTTCCTAATAACATACTCAGTTATAACAATAATTGTTAATGAAATAAGCACGTATCTTACCTGCTCTGTGGGGGTGTAGTTGGGCTGTTTGATTATATGCACTTTGTCTAGGAAACTGAAACACAGAAACAAACAACAAACATTAACATATGAGCACGCGTGCATAAAAATGACATGTGCACAATGTGCTTACCTCAACTCTGAATAATTGTATCCGTTTATTATTTATTGTCAAGGGGGAAAAAAAAGAAACCGAAAGAGAAAAGCAGTAGTGTAAATAAAAACTGTTACAAAAAAAAACTACAGTGATTATTTATAAAGATAAAGTCAAGTTTATTGTAGAGGCAACTTAAGAACCCAGTTGATGGCAAATTAGAGTTTATAAAAGATAAGGGTCAAACCAAAGGTTGTATCATATGTACCGCAGTTAAATAAATAAATAAATAAATAAATAAATAAATAAATATATATATAAACAAATATATATATATAAACCCACATTTCAACAATGCAACATATATAGTTTGGATCCTATTTATCACCGACCTAAATTATGTGTTTGTTACCTGTAGGTTTAATACAGGCTTTTCTTAAGAAAAAAAGTTTTCTGATGTTTAATTGAAAGAAATAAAGTTTTTTTTTCTTTCTAATCACCGCATCTGTTAAGGTTATGATAATTATTCTAATGGAGTAGAGATGAGGAAAAAACATTTTTTTAGAGTTAATCAACCAGCATTTGCGCGGAAGGAAAATGGGAAACCTTTTAGGAAAAACCACACGAAGTAAACCCAACCGAGATTCGAACCTCGATCTCCCCATCATCAGCAGGCCAGATGTAAGGTGCATTTTATAAACCATCTTGTTATATCAGCATAAGATAATTTCTATGAACGAGAGCGAAAGGGCCTACCAATTTTGCTGAGAAAGTTTATTTTCATATAATTACATGCCATAATAGTCATGGGACCGACGGCTCCACTTCTCACCCGAAGAAAGTTGTGCTTCCTATGGATTCTTGTTGCTTAAGAACAATTCGTCGACTCCTGCTGGGTTTGAACCCATGGACATTGGGTCCTGAAGCGAGCACTTTACCCCCAAGACCACCAAGTTCGACTACTTTTAAATAAATCGTTTAGTATTTACTTGCCGAGGATAAGAAACAGACTATCGTATTTCTCCTGCTAATCAGGATTATAAAGTAATAATCATCCCAGATCTGCTTTAGTTTTAAAGGACAATATCAAATAGAGGATAATATGGGACAATTGGGTGATTTGTACACAAGTTGTCTACAGAGCTCCTGGCATAAATCCAATTGATTGAGTGAAACTCACCGTTTGAAAGAAAGGCTGTTTAAATGTATTCTTTGGTGTCTGCTACTAGATTTAACTAAAATATCGAACATGTCCGGAAATGTACCATATGCTTTACCTGGATGCAAGAATTAGGAAATAATATTAAAGATGGTAGTCCAGTTTTTAAAGTTTTCATAACCAACAATGACAATACAAATATTTATATTTTAAAAGTCCAATATATCAAGAACTTATATTTATTTTAATGTTATGTCTTTTACATATGAATGAGATTAATGGTAGGCCTACCCATCATCCAGCTAAAATCATCATCAATAACTTTAAAAAAACTTAATAGAGAACCCAGAGGTAACGCAACGCTGGGTGTATAAACTAAAAGTTACCCTTAAAACAATATGGGGATAAAATAGTACATGCACCCCTTATCGGGATGAGGTCAGACAAAATATAAGAAAATGCTTTTAGAACTAATGAATTTTAACCATCATGCCTAGCCCCGCCAAATTTAAATAAATCATCTTAAATATTAACTCCCCCCCTCTCCCAAAGATTTAAACCAAAGTTTCTAAAAGGTATAATCAATTGGTAGTATATTTGAAGCAACCCATCTAAACTATCATTTTCACAACTAAGGCCAACTCGAAGTAAAATGTATTGATCCTCATTTTTATATTTCATACATTTTCTATCTATCTATTGAGCAGTTTTATTTAATTCAAATACTCTTTATATCATTCTATTTGACAACCACACCACACTAGCGCTGTGTTTTTTTTTGTTTGTAATCAACACACTTGTGTCTGTGCTGGCGAGAACGTAATTTGGCAAAATCGTACTTTATCCAAGTAATATTTTTTTAAAAGAATAATAAAATACATTCGTAATTAAATAAAAATAAAGAAATGTAAATTAAAAGGCGTTTTAATGAAATAATCCATCTGTAGAATCTGCGGCTCAGAAGAGCATGACGTCATGGAATGTTGCCATAGTCAATAGGTTTTTATAAATTCAATAAATGATACTAAAATCGCCGGTCAATAACGACAAAGGAAAGGAATACGATAATTAGAACCCACCGCTGGGCACGTATATTCAAGTAATCGCCATAATTGGAGCCAATTGCGGGACATAATATATAAGGACAATATTCATGAGGGTATATATAATAAACATAATAACATACAATACAGCTCGTGAACATACCACTTTGAGTATACCAGACCAGACCACTCTTTATCAGCAGTTTCAGTTTTATCAGTCTCCTGTACATCTGCTAATTACCCCTCACGGTTACAACCCAAAGTCCTATAAGCGGTACAACGGACTTATAAAACAGCCAACTTTATATAATGCCTGACTACCTTATATCTCTAATATTACAAAGTGATATTATTCACATGCGATTATCACGATAAAGAATTATCAGTAAAAACCACACTTTGCTTGATCCGATTGGATTAATGGTCTTGACTTGAGCATCCGTCGACCCCCGGCTGGGTTTGAATCCGCGAACATCGGGTCCTGAGGCAAGCACTTTACCCCAAGATCACTAAGGTCGACAACATCGAAAATTTACTATTGTATTTTTTTGAAAAATAAAATAATAATAATAATAAATCATTAACTATGACCACTTTTCCAATATTTCAGTGGCGAGGCCGAGGGCACCCTTTTGGGTTTTTGCTCAAGGCTTCGAGGACATTAAAGACGAATCTTTTGAAAAGTTGTAATTGATACGTTTTAAGCTTTTATTAAAATTATTTGTGACATTGGTTGGAAAATACGCACCTCATTTTCCCTCCTCTTACGTGCGAATTTTCTCTCTCTCTCTCTCTCTCTCTCTCTCTCTCTCTCT